>JAGFBZ010000498.1:0-56564 GCA_018398805.1 Hirundichthys speculiger | reverse complement strand
TCATCTGATCAAATTCACCATCTTATAAACTGGTGATGAACCATTTAAGGGACAGTTCAAACCAAACTCAAACCTGAAGTGAATGAGCTTCAAAGTGGCAGATGTTTCACTGTGATAAAGTGTTAACGTCTGTTCTTCTTCTACGGTCTATGATCAGTATCTCTGTGTCCCTCAAACTAACGGCTGATGTAGCTGAAGGATGGAACCTCATGAAAGATGGTTTATTTCATTCCCTTCTTCCATTTATCTCTATAATTTTATGATCTTAAATTCAATTTACATTTAGCATTAATAATATCCAGTTATTGCTCATATCTAGATGTTGCATGTGTCTGATAAAGATCACAACTACAGACATGTTTACATGTGGTTTTTAATCAATAGGAAGACGTCTTCAGGAGAGAATTTATGACATGTGACTGACTGCTAATTAACGCTTGTTTTTAATTCCTTTCTGTGAGGGAGATGCAGGTTCCCTGCTTAACTATTTGCTGGATGTAATGGTGAAGAACCCGCTGCAGGTGATCGATCAGAATCACACTGATGTCGCAGTTGAATATTTATTAGCACCACCACATCCACAATACTCCACAGTCTGATGATCAAGTGGTTTTGCGTTAAGACACACTTTGAGTAGCAAGGTGACAGGAAGGAGTCTTATCCTTTTCTGCAAGTGTAGCTTCCCAGTGCTAACTCTGTCTGCTCGTAGAGTTGACTGACTTTAGTCCGTGGTAGTGAGCTAATGGATCCGGTAAGGGGAGCAGGTGAGGGAGGATGTCACTGCCAGGGGGCGGCCTTTTTCACAGCCGCCCCCAGATGTCCGAAGGAGATCTGATGTAGTCACAAAAAGACCCAGTTTGTCAAACTAAAGTTCCAGGCCTATGACTGATTCCGTTGTCATGACTAGTCTGGCAAAAAGGGGAGTTGGATAAGTCTTGCGACTGGACGTGTGTAAATACAGTCGCCCACCTTGACTTTCAGCAGACCGTACTTTGTTGTCACGGCCAGGGATGGTTTTGGTAACTGTACCAATCAGGCCACAGTGAGCGAGGTGGCTGAGGGTCCATGATCATGACTGTTTTGCCAAGGTGTAGGTCTGGCTTGTCTGTATGCCATTTTTGATGTGTCTGGATTCTGGGGAGGTAGAACTTAATACATTTCTTCCAAAAATGGTCAGCAAGGAGCTGACTATGCGTTTTCTACCCAGAAGCTCTGATTCGGAATACACCACCTGTGGGAGAGATGTATCTGGCGTCCAATAAGCAGGGAGTTAGGTGTAACTTGGATCGGCATCAGCAATGTCTGATGATGTGTAGCCTAAAGGCTTCGAATTGAGGATTCCTTCGACCTCAACACCTCCTCTGTCACTGACTGTGCTCCAAGAATGACCTGCAGGGCTTGTTTCACGGAGCGTATTTCTCGCTCCCATACGCCACCAAAGTGAGGGGCATTTGGTGGGTTGAATCTCCAGTGGATTTGCTGGGGAGCTAGCGTTCGCCTGTAGTTCTGGTTGAAGGGCTTCAAAGGCCTCTCTGATTTCCCGCTCACCTCCTCTGAAGTTGGTGCCCCAATCCGAAAGCAGTTCAAATGCCTTGCCCCTTCACGCTGTGAACCTTCTTAAGGCCATAAGAAATGAGTCGGTGTCCAGACTGGCCAGGACGTCTATATGCACCGCCCTGGTGGTCAAGCACTTGAATATTATAACCCATCGATTTTCATTTCTTCGGCCTATTTTTATGGAGTATGGTCCGAAGCAATCCACTCCTGTAGAATAGAAGGCCGGCTTATGTAATCTTAACCTTGCAGGAGGTAGGTCGGCCATTTTGGGGATTTCCGGTTTGCCTCGCCATCTCTGACACTCCACGCAACCTCTCTGATGTCGTCTGATAGCCTCTCTGCTACGTGGAATGCAGTATCTTCGCTGGATCTCTGCAAAAACTCGTTCTGCACCGGGATGATTGAGCTTCTCGTCAAAGTCCTTTATGATCAGCTGTGTGACAGGGTGTTTGGCACCAAGCACAACTGGATGAATGGCCTCTTAGTCGAGCTGGTCACTGTGGCGTAGGCGGCCTCCAACACGAATAAGCCCATCATCTTCACTGAGTTCAGGGGCCAGAGTGAGGAGACGGCTGCTGTTTAGTACTGGCCTTTTCACCTTCAGCTGAGCAAGGTCTGTAGGGAAACAGTCTTTCTGTACCTCTTGGAGGAGAGAGATCTCAGCCTTCCGGTATTCTTCTGCCGTGAGTGCGTCTTGAGCCGCCCCGTATAAGGACTGAGTGGTGGCGGTTAAGAGGTCTGAAGGTGGTGAACTGAGAGGGGTCTGGTACTGGTGATGTATTAATAAGCCCAAAGAGCACTGGTTTTCTCATTTCCTCACCGTAGTCAGAGGTTGGCTGGAGCTGCGGGGTCTCTGGCCACTGACTTGGAGTTAGTTGTAGAAATGGGGGTCCGCACCTCTATCGACTGTCTGCGGCTAATGCAGAGAGGGGCTTTCCCCGTGTGATGTCATCTGCCGGGTTTGAGGCTGACTCCACGTAATGCCAAGTGTCACCAGCAGTGAGGTCCTGGATTTCCGCCACTCTGGTTCCCACGAACACTTTGTAGCGACATGAGTCGGATGTCAGCCAGGTGAGTACAGTGGTGGAGTCAGTCCATAATACTACACGTTGTATGGGCAGTGTCAGCTCTGTTTTGAGGAATCTGGCAACTTGGACTCCTGACAGAGCAGCACACAACTCCAGGCGTGGGATAGATTGCTGCTTCTTCGGAGCCACCCTTGACCGTGCGGTGAGGAATGCCACCTCAACCTCACCACCTGGGCCTTCTGTCCTGATGTAAGCTACAGAGACGTACGCCTGTTCTGAGGCGTCACAGAAAATGTGGACCTCACGCTGATTGGTGGCAGAGACAGTGGTGGTATAGCACCTGGGCAGAGTGATATTCTGCAGGTGAGGCAGTTTCGCTTCCCATTCCTTCCATGCCTGGAGGAGGGGCTCTGGTAAGTTTGGGTCATCCCAATCCCTTTTCTTGTCCCACAGGTGTTGGATAAGGACCTTGGCTCTTGTAGTGTAGGGTACCAGAAGCCCCAGGGGGTCGTACTGGCTGGCTAGTACTTTGTACTTTGCGTGACTTATAGGAGAGGGTGTCTGACTGACAGTGCCATTGGAGACCTAGAGCGGATTCCTGCTGGTCCAGCTGACCCCGAGAAATCCACTTCTCTGCGCTGTCTGACCTTTTCTCTGAGGGAAGGTGTTGGATGAGGTCAGGGCGGTTAGTAGCCCACTGCCTTAACTCAAAGCCTCCTGCTGCCAGCAATGCCTGTAGTCGATCTATCATGGCTTTGGCCTCTTCTTCTGAAGTCACACTCTGTAGACAGTTGTCCACATAGAAGTACTTCAGCACTGACTCCCTTACAGCATCTCCAGGCAGGGTGTGATCAATGGTGTGTTTCTGCAGGGCATATGTTGGCGCAACACGGGTTACAGGTCGTAGCCGAAGGGGAGCACTCTCCATTCGTATTTGTCAGGCGGTTCCTCCCGTTTGAGTTCTCTCCAGAGAAAGCGAAGGAGTGGCTGGTCCTCTGGCAGCAGTCTGACTTGATGGAACATGCCACGTATATCACTGCTAAAGGCCACAGCGTGTTCTCTGAAGCGTATGAGGACGGCAAGCAGGGAGGACCCCAGCGTAGGTCCCGGGAGGAGAAGTTTGTTAAGGTCCGTGCCCTGGAACTGAAAGGAGCAATTGAAGACCACACGAGGCTTCCCATTATGTTCCACCATGTGGTGGGGGATGTACCAGCTAGTGGGCGTGTCTTCTGCTCCGGGCTCCAACTTCTCCACATAACCGGCTTGCTCTAACCTCTGTATCTCTGCTATGAAGGCTGCGGCTTGCTCTGGGGCTTTGCTGAGCCTCCTCTCAGTGCTTCTAAGTAGGGGGAGAGCGGCTTCCTTTGGTGCATGCAGTTGTGGGAAGTTGTGGACACGGAGAAGAGGGGTTGCATACCGGTAGATACCATTCACCTCTACTCAGCCGAGTCTTGTCTTCTAAGCATTTGATGGCCCCCTGATCTTGTCGTGATCTCATGCTAGCCTTTTCACTCCGCCAGGGGATCACAATCTTCCTCTCTCCTCCTCCTCTGCACTGATATATACATATAAATATTTTTACAGAGACAATTCCTATCGGCTACCTGAAAGTCCCAGATAGTTGGCGTGCTCCCGGTAAACACAGCCAGGCAGAGCCGCAGGAACATATTCTCAGCAGGGGGTGCTGGGAGTCTGAGACAGCTGTGGCGCTGCTGATGTGCCTTTGAAAATACTGCAAAACAAATCATTAGATGCGGAATTAACGATCACGAACAATTAATGTTCCTGTCCCTCCTCGACCACCAACAGTTTCAGACATATCGGAAATAAATTCCCACATCCAACCTTTTCCAGCTTGACACCAGAGCCACGGAGCTCTATCTGATGATCTGACCTGTTTAAAAACAGAAGTGACTGTGATGCAAGGAATACAGTGATGCGTAATCGAGAGGTAGAGCCGTTTGTGAACATCCACATGTGACCAGGTGGACGCACATTTATGCCATTTGGATGCGCTCTTTTACACGCCGACATGCGGGTTGCGCTTTCTGCAAACTCTGTATTTTGCGATCGCGGGTAGCAGGTACCAACCCTGAGTTGGAAAGGTACTGTTGTTTACAGACATAACTGGAGTTTATACTCATATTATATTTTAGAACTGAAAGAATTTGCCACTGAAAAACACCTGTATTATAGTGTCTATTTTTTCACTCTTTTATTTTTCCCTGTTATTTTCTAAACTATATTGTTTCTTCTTGTATCTCCTGGATGTGATGAACTTGTCATGAACCCAGGCTTGTGTGGCCTTGAGGATGAGATGTGCAGACTGATGAACCTGCTATGAAGCTGAGCCAGTGTGGTCTTGAGAAAGGGATGTACAGAGTTAGATGGAATTATTCAAAGCTGCTGTTCGTCCCAGGCCTGTTTAGTCCGGGGCAGCCATCTCTCTGTCTCTCAGGTTCAGGGTTGCTCGCTGTCTTTTGATTTTATGCCAAGGTCTCTGACAGATCAAAGTTTCCTGCAGACTCACACTGTTCATCTCACTCCTGAAGACCCAACGTCTCACACTGTCCTGTTTGGTTGCTACACGTGTGTGAAGATGTGTGTCATGCTAAAGTCCCAAAATGTTCAAAAGAAAAAGGCACCAACAACCTGATTGGTTTAAAGAGCCGTAAGAGGCGTTCATGAAGAAGCTCCACCACGTCTGTATACAGTACATTTAACACTGAAATACACTTTATCTTTCTACAGAGTTAGACCATCTATTGAACACAGAAATAATCTTTTTACAGTAAAATACTGGCAACTGTGGTTAACAGTATTTTACTGTAAGAAAAATACAGTAAAACTTCTGTTTTTAATTTGACAGTGAAATTGACTTTTGTATTGTTATTCAAGTTCAAATCACTATTTTTCAAGAGAAATTTCATTTATAGACAAGAGCCCTTACTCCAATAAAGGCTGTTTCAGAATAAATTGTTGACATTTGTATGTGAGGAAATATCTTTCTCTGACATCTTTAAAAATAAAATAAAATAAAATACATGAGTATGTTGTCTGATACTTCCAGCTCTGGGTAATGGTGAAGTAATGACATGTAACGGCTGAAAGGCTCCAGTTCAGTAACACGTGAAGGTGATGCTTTGGATTTAAAAGTCCTACGATGTTTCAAAGACATTAAATGTTGCAGTGCAGTCGCTGCAATAAACATCTGACATTCAGAGACATTCAACCAACAGACCAAAGGAGATAAAAAATCCTGACAAATTCAAAGACAGTGTTTGGGTCCAGAATAACAGGACTGAAGTGGACCTTCTCCTTCACCTTCTCCCAGACTCTGAAGGCCTGGTTGTCCAGATGTTTAGTCATGAGCAGGTAATTAGAGTTTTTCTTTACATGCAGCTTGATTCAACAAACGACTAACTTGAGCAACACTGTCTTTCAGTTGATGTCACTCAAGACTGAAGTGTCTGTAATTGGTCCTAATCAGATGATGAATCAAACTCTGCCCTCTGCTGGTTTCCATGGGAACAACATCAAGCCTGCTGAAGTTCAGAGAATCATGAAACAAAGTTGGTCCAGTCATGTTTTTATCTTCTCAGACACCTCTCTAAAATTTGGTCCACGTTTTAAAGGCTCATCAGATATTTTACTAGTGTATCTCGTCTCATGTGGATTATTGTAGCAGCAGCTGTTCACAGACTCCCTGGATGTTATTGATGAGATGCTGTTGTAATTGCTTTTAAAGCTCTGTCTCGCCTCAGGTTATATTTCTGATCTTTTAGTTCCAGATGTACCAGCACGAACTCTGAGATCCTTGATCAGACGTCTGTTGAAGATTCCAGGGGCCTGATTGAAAATAAAGGAGGACAGGACACGTGTGATGAAGGAAACCCGGCTGTGGAACGGTTTACCAGCTGGGTCACTGGTTGGTTTCAAATCAATTCTTAAAACATACTTTTATCTGTCATCCTTTCATCTGCTCCGGTCAACAATGTCGAAATAAACTTTCAGTTTCGTCTTTCTTCCTGTTCAGACATCAACTGCTGACATTTCATTTTCTCACCAGCAGAGGAAGCAATTTACACAGTTTTTTAAAAAAAAAGTCTCTTTATGAAATGATTTAAATGTGTACGTGTGCAAATTTATACAACATACAAACATACTTAATGGCAAATTATCTATTTTATCATCAGTTTGTCATCATATATCATCACTTTATCTATTAAAACATTTCAAAGATTTAATCACTTGGTGCTCATTAAACACAAAAACATTGCTGTTTAAATTCTTTTCCCGGAGAGATTCTGTCTTGAAATCAACCTTTTTTCATATTTATATCTATAACTTGTGTCAGATGGTAAGTGAGCGGTTTTGGACTGTCCTCAAAAACTGATCTCCAAAACCAAAACGTTTAATAATGTCCATCATCAGATGGATGTTATTACATATCTTCCTTCCAATCACGAGTCCAGATTGTTCTTTATCAAAGATATCCTTCATTCCTAATTTCAGTCTTCTTGCAGAAATCATTGGAAAGAACTTTGCAACATTATTTAACAAACTAGTTGGTCTCCAATTCTCAATATTCAGTTGATATTTTTTTTAGGTTTTAGTATCAGTTTAATCAGAACTCATCAAAGAATTGGAGGTATTTATCCTCTTTATGGCTTCATCAAACACAGAAACATTCCATCATTCCCAGGAAATTTGATACTTTGATTAATTTTAATATTTTTCTACTTATTTTCACCTGTTGAAGTAATTTTCCAGTCACACACAGATTTAAAACTATCATCAATACTTTTAACGTTCTCTGTCATCTTGTTGAGAAATAAATTCTGATAGAAAGTGTTGATAAATATCAAATTTCAAATATTTTCCCATGAATCTGATAGAAAGAAGCTGTCTGAAAATTCCTCTTTTCCAAATTCAACTAAATATTGGGTCCAATTTTATTACCATGACATGAAGAGTGTTTCAGATCAGGAGAAAGCTGAATAGAATAGAGTTTATTTTATATAAAAACCACCATCAAATAACTGATGACGTCCTCGACAACAACAATAACAGAATAAAGGGTTTAGAGGGAAACTGTGTGTTCTATCAGTGTTTGATTGTTTCTGTTTTACTGTATAAACCTGTGTGAAACCAGGTCTGGTTCTGAGCTCTGAGACGTGTCTGTATAGTGATTAAAGTCATCAGGTCGTTTGTTGACCACTGCAGTTCAGTACAAGGTTGATGCTTGAAGGAGAAACATGTTGGAAACTTCTGCTCTTTAACTTCAGATGTGACTTGACTTTCATGAAGGAAATCATCTGACAGAAGCCTGCAATGTTTTGAGAATGTAATGATTTCAATAATTATATTGTTTTTGTGTCTTTGAGGGAACTTGAACCTATCCAGAGTGTAGACACCTTCATACTCAGTTGTGGCTCCTCCCAGTTTACTTTTACAGCTCTCTGTAGACTCATTAAACATTATTTCATCTGATCTGAGTCAGTGAACTTTGGACTGAATCTTCAGCAGTGATAGAAACTTTCTGACTTTGTCAACAGTTGAAAAATCATTTACAGCCAAAGAAACACAAACAGGTGGAATCTGTTTCTAGATTTCTGATGGTCTTTTATTGACTAATATAATCAGAGGGTTGATTAAAAAGAGCTCTGAGGGTCCAGCAGGTATCTCAGTGCTTTAATCAGACAGTCCATGTACAGAGACTACAGTCCTCCTGCAGCAGCTGCTGGTTCAACTCCCAGCCTGACACCCTTTGCTGCACATCCTCCCTGTTCTCTCTCTGACACTTTAGTTTCTTTCTCCACTAGAAATAAAGGCCACTAGAGCCAGAAAGACTTTAAAAAAGAAGCAATTACAGGAGCTCAGCAGATTAATTTTTTTTCTTCTTTTGTTTCAACATTCATTTAAACTGGAGATAAAATGTTGAAATAAACATAAAATCTCATCTCAGCACATTTATAAAAACTGAATTTGCAAAATCTGCCCCAAACAATAATGTATATTCCTGATTTTGTATCTTATTAAACAGTCAGAAAATACTCTGGAGATTTTATAATTGTTAAATTTGTCCCATTGTGAAAGTTTTGAGGTTTATTTGTACATGAGTGTTTGAATAAACACTTTAGTTAAAACATCCTGATGAATCTGGATAATATATCACCAGGTGAAGAAACAGACGACTGGATATAAAAGAAAACAGAAGAAAAAATCAAATCAAAGTTCTCAGACCTCAGCTCCTATACTGGTTGTTTCTAGAAAATCTTTGTCTGACAGATTTTAATTTCAGTAGTTTTGGCATCAAGAGACTCTCCAACATTGAAAAAAGGGAAGAGTTTCTCAGTGAAAGTGTCTCTGTGAGTGTAGATGTGTGTCTGGTCTTCAGGGTTGTAGAAGGACACCTCCCCCCCGTTATAGTCCAGCTGGACTCTGATCCTCTGGAGACTCTTCTTCACTCTGATGGTCTGACCAACACCATTGGTGTATTTTCCATCTTTATAGCATAAACACCAGATTCCATTTTTTTGTGAAGCATATAATTGTCCCTTCCTGTCAACTGACTCTTTAACTAAACCAATAAGCCAGTGAGGATGATCTCCCACCTCCACCTCCCAGCTGTGTTTCCCTGAGCTGAAGCCCTCAGAACCAAAAACAAAGGTGAACTTTGTGTTTCTTTCTGGATTGTCAGGAAGTTTCTGGTTTGTATCTCCACATCTCACACTGGTCAGATCATCAGACAGATAGAGGCAGGGGTTTGTAGTGTTTGGGTCCAGAATAACAGGACTGAAGTGGACCTTCTCCTCCATCCTTCTCCCAGACTCTGAAGGCCAGGTTGCCCAGGTGTTTGGCCACATCTATCAGTGCTCCTGAGACCAGCTGTGGATCTGACACTGAGCTCTGCTCTCTGGCTCTGTTCTGAGTGGGTTTATAACTGCTGAGGAAGCACACGTTGTCTTTCTGCAGGTCTTCTTCAACAGCAGAGATGCTGTCTGACAGAGAGGAGATCTGCTCCTGAATCCTCTTCATCTCTCTGCTGACAGTCTTCTCCTTCTGCTCCTCTTCCTCCCTCAGAGCTGCCAGTCTGGACTCCTCTTCCTCTTTCAGGAACTGGTGGAGCTTGTTGAACTCTGCTCTGATCTGCTTCTCTGTGGACAACAGCTGCTTCTTGGAGTGTTGAATCACATCATCATATGTTTCCTCCACTTGTTTGTATTTGTTCCTCTTGTCCTGCAGAGACTTTAAGTCAGATTTCAGCTGCTCCTTCAGCTCTCTGACTGCTTCTTCTACAGGAACCACTTTGTGACTCTGGTGGAGAGAAAACTCACAGACAGGACACACAGCTCTCTGCTCATCTTTGCAGAACAATTCAGGTTCTCCTCTGTGTTTACTACAAACCACCTCCAGCTTCTTTTCCTGGTTTTCAGTCTCATATGATCCACCTGTCTTTATTCCAGTAAAAGAGTCAGACAGTTCCTTTAGTGAGAAGTTCAGTCCTGGATCATCTTTAGATGATTTTCTTTTACAAATGGGACAGTTTTTGTTTTCAGCTTGTTCCCAGAACTTTTTCAGGCAGCTTGAACAGAAGTTGTGGTTGCAGCTAAGAGACACTGGATCTTTGAAAATCTCTGAACAGACATGACAGCTCAGGAAACTTTCAAGAAGAGCATTTTTCTCAGCCATGTCGTCAGATATTTGAATTATCCTTTAACTGTCAGACTCACCAGTTAAATGTCCCTTTAAAGAGCAGATTTCAGTCCTTTTATTTAAAGTTTTTGGTTCGTAACCTCCACCCTGAAATGGCGTCTCAGCTCCGTTCAATGACGACAAAATGAACTTTGAATTTCACTTTTCTTCCTGGTCAGAAATCAACATGTTGTATTTTATTGTTCTACCAGCAGAGGGCGAAATTTTGATTATTTTTTTGGAGGAGTCTCTTTTTAAGTGATTTATATGTGTAAGTGTGTGTATGTACACAGTCACATACATATTAACAAATATATTTATTGGCAAATTTTACAGCTATTTTATCATCATCGTTTTGTCATCATATATCATTTCTTTATCTCATTAAAGATCTAAAAGATTTAACTTGGTTCTTATTAAACACCAAAACGTTGCTGTTTAAATTCTTTTCCCAGAGTGATTCTGCCTTGAAATCAACCTTTTTTCATATTTATTTCCATAACTTCTGTCAGATGTAAGTGAGTGGTTTTGGACTGTCCTCAAAAACTGATCTCCAAAACCAAAACGTTGGTGGATGTTATTACATATCTTTCTTCCAATCACACGTCCAGATTGTTCTTTATCAAAGATGTCCTTCAATCCTAATTTCAGCCTTTAGGCAGAAATCACTGGAAATAACTTTGCAACATTATACATTATATTGCAACAATAAACTAATTGGTTTCCTATTCTCAATATTGAGCTGATTTTTTTTTTCCAATTTCAATATCATTTCAATCAGAACTCAAATAATTAGAGGTAATTATCCTCTTCGTGGCTTTATCAAACACAGAAACTAAAATGAGGTTAAAGTGGGGACAGAAAGTATTCAGACTCCTTTAAATTTTTCACTTTTTGACTCATCGCAGCCATTTGCTAAAATCAAAATAGGTCATTTCTTTCTCATCAATATACATTTAGCACCCCATCTTGACAATAAAAAAAACCTGAAATGTAGACATTTTGGCGAAATTTATTAAAAAAAAAAAAAAAAACTCCTAAATATCATATGGTCATAAGTGTTCAGAGCCTTTACTCAGTATTGAGGAGAAGCACCGTTTTGAGCTGCTACAGTCATGAGTCTTCTCGGGAATGATGCAACAAGTTTTTCACCCCTGAATTTGGGGAGCCTCCATCATTAATCCCTGCAGATCCTCTCCAGCTCTGTCAGGTTGATGCTGAACGTTGGTGGACAGCAGCGTTGCCAGCTGGGAAATGTAGGATTATCGTACCAGAGACTGAAAATGGTCGTATTTTAAGGGAAATTATCGTAAATCTGTCATCACCAAAATAACAACCCCAATGATGTGCTGTAGTCAGATTTAATCACTCTCATGTTAAATAGTGTCCCACATGCACTCACAGCTTCGTGGTGTCAGTACGGAATGAGTTAACGGCACCACATCAGCACAAACTCACAGGTGCGTCAGGCTAATGTGTCCCCCAGGATCAAATGATTGGCAGGAACTAATGAGCCAAATGATGAGGCCTGGAGGCCACCTACTGTTAGGGAATAGGCATAGCAGGTTTACAGTTTTGTCAGAGATAAACAGTATTCATGATAACTGACAAGAAAAAGAGTAATCTGGCTTCACTTAGTGCAATTTATTTTGCAGAACATAATTATCTGAAAGAAGTTAATTCAAAATTATGTGCATATAGCACACACATTCAAACTTAAAGAGGTTATAACTTGCCTTTGTGCAGCCAAGAGACATGTTCTGTTTTTGAACCCTTAAATTTGTCCTTAATAACATCCACCATGTGGTCTGTGGGCCTCATTGAGATGTTGTGTTCTGTTAAAAACCCTGTCAGCTGGACCTCTGCTGTTTCCACTGCTGTCTCCAGCTTTTCACTGTCCAACATTCTCTGCAGCCACTGTGTTATTAACCTTTGTGTTGGCGCTAAGATTTTTTTTTCTTTAAACGATGTGTCTTTTAGACTTGCTGTGGTTTTTTAAAACTGTTATTTTGGCCACCAGCTCTGTGTTGCAGCAGTGACTGAAGGTTTTTACCATCAGAGCCTGAAACAGGTTTCAAACCATCCAGCTGAAACCTGTGGGCGATGCTGCTTAGTTTTACCAAGTCAAAAGCTGTCTTCCTTGACTCTCGTCCCTCCTCACTGTCTCCTTCAGCAACACTCATTTTCTTCTCTTTCTTTTTCTCTTCTGCTTAAACTCTGTTTAAATCTCGCTCACTCGACTTCCTGATATGGTCCTGACTGTGAACATCTCGAGGGCCCAGCTGACCATTCAGTCCATCATGCTTGTTGTTCTGAGACAAACATTCGTATCTCACACTCAGCAAAGCACGACTGGCTGGAAACATGTCACATGGGAACAGACGCCTTCAGGGTTCACAAAACAAAAAGCTGTCCGGCAGACAGTTGCAGCAGGTAATAATTTGAAATAGTCAGATTATTGTACATTTGGCCTTTTTTTGGATTATTGATCGTACATCGTACAGAGGGCCAAATTATCGTACAAATACGATAATTATCGTAAACCTGGCAACACTGGTGGACAGCCACTTTCAGGTCTCTCCAGAGATGCTCCATTGGGTTCAGGTCAGGGCTCTGGCTGAGCCAGTCAAGAATGGTCACAGATTTGTTCTGAAGACACTCCTTTGTTATTGTAGCTGTGAGCTTCGGGTCTTTGTCTTGATGGAAGGTGAACCTTCGGTCCAGTACGAGGTCCTGAGCACTCTGGAAGAGGTTTTCTGCCAGGATTTGTCTGTACTTGGCCACATTTGTCTTTCCTTCAATTGCAACCAGTCGTCCTGTCCCTGCAGCTGAAAAATCACCCCCATAGCATGATGCTGCCACCACCATGTTTCACTGTTGGGATTGTGTTGGGCAGGAGATGAGCAGTTCCTGTTTTTCTCCACACATGCTGCTTAGAATTAACTCCAAAAAGTTCAACGGTGGTCTCATCAGACCACAGAATCTTATTTCTCATAGTCTGTTAGTCCTTCATGTATTTTTCAGCTTCGCTGGCTTTCATGTCTTGTACTGAGGAGAGGATTCTGTCGGGTCACTCTGCCATAAAGGCCCGTCTGGTGGAGGGCTGCAGTGATAGTTGACTTTGTGGATCCTTCTTCCATCTCCCTACTGCATCTCTGGAGTTCAGCCTCAGTGATCTTTGGGTTCTTCTTTCCTTCTCTCACCAAGGCTCTTCTCCCAAGATTACTTAGTTTGTCTGGACGGCCAGGTCCAGGAAGAGTTCTGGTCGTCCCAGACTTCTTCCATTATGGAGGATTATGTGCTCTTAGGGAACCTTGAGTGCTGCAGAAATCCCTTTGTAACCTTGACCAGATCTGTGTCTTGCCTCAGTTCTGTCTCTGAGCTCCTTGGGAAGTTCCTTCAACCTCACGGTTCTCATTTACTCTGACATCCACTGTGAGCTGTAAGGTCTGATATACAGGTGTGTGCCTTTCCTAATCAAGTCCAATCAGTTTAATTAGACACAGCTGGACTCCAGTGAAGGAGCAGAACCATCTCAACCGTCTACATTTCAGTTTTTTCTATCAAGATGAGGTGTTGAGTGTACATTATTGAGAAATAGAATAAACTTTTTGGATTTTAGCAAATAGCTGCAATGAAACAAAGAGTGAAACATTTAAAGGGGTCTGAACTTTCTGTACCTACTGTAACTGCTTTGTAAGAGTTTTATCTAACTTCCCTCTCAGCCCATCATTCCCAGTAAATTTGTTTTCTTTGATTGAATGTTACATTTTTTTTTTAACTTATTTTCCCCCGTTAAAGTAATTTTCCAGTCACACACAGATTTAAAACTATCAGCAATACTTTTAACATCCTTTTGTCATCTTGTTGAGAAACAAAATCTGGCAGAAAGTATTGAAAAATATCTTTCGTGTCTTCAAATATTTTCTCATGAATCTGAAGTTCATAGAAGGAAGCTGTCTGAAAATTCCTCTTTCCAAAATAAACTAAACATTTGGTCCATTTTTAACACCATTACATAACAACTGAAGAGTGTGTAAGATCAGGAGAAAGCTGAATAGAATAGAGTTTATTGTCACTGCTTGTTTCCAAATTCCACCAAACTCAAACCTGAAGTGAATGAGCTTCAAAGTGGCAGATGTTTCACTGTGATAAAGTGTTAACGTCTGTTCTTCTTCTACGGTCTATGATCAGTATCTCTGTGTCCCTCAAACTAACGGCTGATGTAGCTGAAGGATGGAACCTCATGAAAGATGGTTGATTTCACTCCCTTCCTCCATTATCTCTCTAATTTTATCATCTTAAATTCACTTTACATTTNTCTGACACTTTAGTTTCTTTCTCCACTAAATAAAGGCCACTAGAGCCAGAAAGACTTTAAAAAAGAAGCAATTTCAGGAGCTCAGCAGATTAGATTTTTTTCTTCTTCTTTGTTTCAACATTCATTTAAACTGGAGATAAAATGTTGAAATTAACATAAAAACTCATCTCAGCACATTTATAAAACAATTTACTAAAAATCCCAAACAATGATGTATATTCCTGATTTTGTATCTTATTAAACAGTCAGAAAATATTATGATATGATATTATAAATTTGTCCTATTGTGAAAGTTTTGAGGTTTATTTGTACTGAGTGTTTGAATAAACACTTTAGTTAAAACATCCTGATGAATCTGATAATATCACCGGTTAGGAAACAACGCTGGATAAAAGAAAACAGAAAAAGTCAATCAAAGTTCTCAGACCTAGCTCCTATACTGGTTGTTTCTAAAATCTTGTCTGAGATTTTAATTTCATAGTTCTGTCATTACGAACTCTCCACATTGAAAAAGGGAGAGTTTCTCATGAAAGTTCTCTGTGTGTAGATGTGTGTCTGGTCTTCAGGGTGTAGAAGGACAACCTCCCCCCCGTATCGTCCAGCTGGACTCTGATCCTCTGGACTCTTCTTCACTGTGAAGATCTGACCCACATTGGATTATTCTCCATCATGATGCCATAAACACCAGATTCCATATTCTGGTGAAGGATCTGTCTCTTCCTTCCTGTCAACTGACTCTTTAACCAAACCAACAAGCAGTCAGATATCTCCCCCTCCACCTCCCAGCTGTGATTTCCCTGCTGAAGCCTTCAGAACCAAAAACATTGGTGTAGTTGGTGTTTCTCTCTGGATTGTCAGGAAGTTCCTGGTCTGTATCTCCATGTCTCACACTGGTCAGATCATCAGACAGATAGAGGATGGGGTCTGCAGTGTTTGGGTCCAGAATAACAGGACTGAAGTGGACCTTCTCCTCCATCTTCTCCCAGACTCTGAAGGCCAGGTTGCCCAGGTGTTTGGCCACATCTATCAGTGCTCCTGAGACCAGCTGTGGATCTGACCTGAGCTCTGCTCTTCTGGCTCTGTTCTGAGTGGGTTTATAACTGCTGAGGAAGCACACGTTGTCTTTCTGCATGTCTTCTTCAACAGCAGAGATGCTGTCTGACAAGAGGAGATCTGCTCCTGAATCCTCTTCATCTCTCTGCTGACAGTCTTCCCCTTCTGCTCCTCTTCCTCCCTCAGAGCTGCCAGTCTGGACTCCTCTTCCTCTTTCAGGAACTGGTGGAGCTTGTTGAACTCTGCTCTGATCTGCTTCTCTGTGGACAACAGCTTCTTCTTGGAGTGTTGAATCACATCATCATATGTTTCCTCCACTTGTTTTATTTTGTTCTCTTGTCCTGCAGAGACTTTAAGTCAGATTTCAGCTGCTCCTTCAGCTCTCTGACTGCTTCTTCTACAGGAACCACTTTGTGACTCTGGTGGAGAGAAACATCACAGACAGGACACACAGCTCTCTGCTCATCTTTGCAGAACCATGTAGGTACTTCTCTGTGTTTACTACAACCACCTCCACTTCTTTTCCTGGTTTTCAGTCTCATATGATCCACCTGTCTTTATTCCAGTAAAAGTCAGCCATTCCTTTAGTGAGAAGTTCAGTCTTAGATCTTCTTTAGATGATTTTCTTTTACAAATGGGACAGTTTTTGTTTCCAGCTTGTTCCCAGAACTTTTTCAGGCAGCTTGAACAGAAGTTGTGGTTGCAGCTCAGAGACACTGGATCTTTGAAAATCTCTGAACAGACATGACAGCTCAGGAAACTTTCAAGAAGAGATCTTTCAGCCATTTCTTCAATTTTTTTGGTTTATCCTTCATCAGTCAGACTCACCAGTTAAATGTCCCTTTGAGGAGCAGATTTCAGTCCTTTTATTTAAAGTTTTTAGTTCGTAACCTCCACCCTGAAATGGCGTCTCAGCTCCGTTCAACGTCAAAATGAACTTTGATTTTCACTTTTCTTCCTGGTCAGAAATCAACATGTTGTATTTTATTTTTTTACCAGCAGAGGGAGAAATTTTGATTTTTATTTATTTAATTTTTTTTTTAGGAGTCTCTTATTAAGTGATTTAAATCTGTGTATGTACACAGTCACATATATATATATATATATAAACAAATATATTTATTGGCAAATTTTACAGCTATTTTATCATCGGTTTGTCATCATATATCATCTCTTTATCTCATTAAAGATCTAAAAGATTTAACTTGGTTCTTATTAAACACCAAAACGTTGCTGTTTAAATTCTTTTCCCAGAGTGATTCTGTCTTGAAATCAACCTTTTTTCATATTTCTATAACTTGTGTCAGATGTAAGTTAGCGGTTTTGGACTGTCCTCAAAAACTGATCTCCAAAACCAAAATGTTTAATAATGTCCATCATCAGATGGATGTTATTACACATCTTCCTTCCAATCACGAGTCCAGATTGTTCTTTATCAAAGATGTCCTTCAATCCTAATTTCAGCCTTTATGCAGAAATCACTGGAAATAACTTTGCAACATTATTTGATAAACTAATTGGTTTCATATTGTCAATATTCAGCTGATTTTTTTTTTTTAATTTTCAATATCAGTTTAATCAGAACTCAAAGAATTAGAGGTAATTATCCTCTTCATGGCTTTATCAAACACAGAAACTAAAATGAGGTTACAGTGAGGACAAAGTTTTCAGACCCCTTTAAAATTTTCACTTTTTGATTCATTGCAGCCATTTCCTAAAATCAAAAGAGCTCATTTTGTTTCTCATCAATATACATTGAGCACCCCATCTTGACAGAAAGAAAACTTAAATGTAGACATTTTGGCAAAATTTCTTAAAAAAGAAAACCCTAAATCTGACATGGTCATAAGTGTTCAGAGCCTTTACTCAGTATTGAGGAGAAGCACCGTTTTGAGCTGCTACAGTCATGAGTCTTCTCGGGAATGATGCAACAAGTTTTTCAGCCCTGAATTTGGGGAGCCTCCATCATTAATCCCTGCAGATCCTCTCCAGCTCTGTCAGGTTGATGCTGAACGTTGGTGGACAGCAGCGTTGCCAGCTGGGAAATGTAGGATTATTGTACTAGAAACTAAAAATTGTCGTATTTTGAGGGAAATTGTCGTAAATCTGTCACCACCAAAATAACAACCCCAATGATGCGCTGTAGTCAGATTTAATCACTCTCATGTTAAATAATGTCCCACATCCACTCACAGCTTCGTGGTGTCAGTACGGAATGAGTTAACGGCTACACATTAGCACAAACTCACAGGTGCGTCAGACTAATGGGTCCCCCAAAAACAAATGATTCGCGGGAACTAATGAGCCAAATGACGAAGCCTGGAGGCCACCTACTGTTAGGGAATAGGCATAGCAGGTTTACAGTTTTGTGAGAGATAAACAGTATTCATGATAACTGACAAGAAAAAGAGTAATCTGGCTTCACTTAGTGCAATTTATTTTGCAGAACATAATTATCTGAAAGAAGTTAATTTAAAATTATGTGCATATAGCACACATATTCAAACTTAAAAAGGTTATAAGTTGCCTTTGGCAGCCAGAACAGTTCTGTTTTTTGAAACCCTTAAATATGTCCTTAAACATCCACCATGTGGTCTGTGGGCCTCATTGAGATGTTGTGTTCTGCTAAAAACCCTGCCAGCTGGCCTCTGCTTTTCCTCCACTGCTGTCTCTAGCTTTTCACTGTCCAACATTCTCTGCAGCCACTGTGTTTTAACCTTTGTGTTGGCGCTAGATTTATTTTTCTTTAACAATGTGTCTTTTAGACTTGCTGTGGTTTTTTAAACTGTTATTTCAGCCACCAGCTCTGTGTTGCAGTGACTGAAGGCTTTACCATCAGAGCCTGCAACAGGTTTCAACCATCCAGCTGAAACCTGTGGGCGATGCTGCTTAGTTTTACCAAGTCAAAAGATGTCTTCTTTGGCTCTCGTCCCTCCTCACTGTCTCCTTCAGCAGCACTCATTTTCTTCCCTTGCTTTTTCTCTTCTGCTTAAACTGTTTAAATCTCGCTCACTTGAGCTGGGCCAGTCAAGAATGGTCACAGAGTTGTTCTGAAGACACTCCTTTGTTATTGTAGCTGTGAGCTTCGGGTCTTTGTCTTGATGGAACGTGAACCTTCGGTCCAGTACGAGGTCCTGAGCACTCTGGAAGAGGTTTTCTGCCAGGATTTGTCTGTACTTGGCCACATTTGTCTTTCCTTCAGTTGCAACCAGTCGTCCTGCCCCTGAAGCTGAAAAATCACCCCATAGCATGATGCTGCCACCACTCTTCACTGTTGGGATTGTATTGGGCAGGTGATGAGCAGTTCCTGCTTTTCTCCACACATGCTGCTTAGAATTAACTCCAAAAAGTTCAACGGTGGTCTCATCAGACCACAGAATCTTATTTCTCATAGTCCTTCATGTGTTTTTCAGCTTCGCTGGCTTTCATGTCTTGTACTGAGGAGAGGATTCTGTCGGGTCACTCTGCCATAAAGGCCCGTCTGGTGGAGGGCTGCAGTGATAGTTGACTTTGTGGATCCTTCTTCCATCTCCCTACTGCATCTCTGGAGTTCAGCCTCAGTGATCTTTGGGTTCTTCTTTCCTTCTCTCACCAAGGCTCTTCTCCCAAGATTACTTAGTTTGTCTGGACGGCCAGGTCCAGGAAGAGTTCTGGTCGTCCCAGACTTCTTCCATTATGGAGGATTATGTGCTCTTAGGAACCTTGAGTGCTGCAGAAATCCTTTTGTAAACCTTGACCAGATCTGTGTCTTGCCTCAGTTCTGTCTCTGAGCTCCTTGGGAAGTTCCTTCAACCTCACGGTTCTCATTTACTCTGACATCCACTGTGAGCTGTAAGGTCTGATATACAGGTGTGTGCCTTTCCTAATCAAGTCCAATCGTTTAATTAGACACAGCTGGACTCCAGTGAAGGAGGCAGAACCATCTCAACCGTCTACATTTCAGTTTTTTTCTCTCAAGATGGGTGTTGAGTGTACATTATTGAGAAAGAGAATAAACTTTTTTGGATTTTAGCAAATAGCTGCATGAAACAAAGAGTGAAACATTTAAAGGAGTCTGAACTTTCTGTACCTACTGTAACTGCTTTGTAAGAGTTTTATCTAACTTCCCTCTCAGCCATCATTCCCAGTAAATTTGTTTCTTTAATTGAATGTTAATTTTTTTTACTTATTTTCCTCCGTTGAAGTAATTTTCCAGTCACACACAGATTTAAAACTATCAGCAATACCTTTAACATCCTTTTGTCATCTTGTTGAGAAACAAAATCTGGCAGAAAGTATTGAAAAATATCTTTCGTGTCTTCAAATATTTTCTCATGAATCTGAAGTTCATAGAAGGAAGCTGTCTGAAAATTCCTCTTTTCCAAAATAAACTAAACATTTGGTCCATTTTTAACACCATTACATAACAACTGAAGAGTGTGTCAGATCAGGAGAAAGCTGAATAGAATAGAGTTTATTGTCACTGTTTGTTCCAAATTCCACCAAACTCCAACCTGAAGTGAATGAGCTTCAAAGTGGCAGATGTTTCACTGTGATAAAGTGTTAACGTCTGTTCTTCTTCTACAGTCTATGATCAGTATCTCTGTGTCCCTCAAACTAACGGCTGATGTAGCTGAAGGATGGAACCTCATGAAAGATGGTTTATTTCATTCCCTTCTATTTATCTCTATAATTTTATCATCTTAAATTTACTTTACATTTAGCATGAATAATATCCAGTTATTGCTCATTTCCAGATGTTGCATGTGTCTGATAAAGATCACAACTACAGACATGTTTGCATGTGGTTTTCATCAGTAGGAAGACGTCTTCAGGAGAGAATTCATGACTACATGTGACTGACTGGCTAATTAACGCTTGTTTTTAATTCCTTCCATTAAAGGAAGTGGTGTCTCATTCAACAAGATGATTAATATGAACTGTTATCATACATGTTTTTAATGTAGTCATGAACGCTACAGGACAGTTTATATAACAACTTTAAAATTAATGTTGCTGTGCAGTTACTACAATAAACGTCTGATATAAAAAAAACATTCAACTGATCAAAGAAAGCAGATTCATTGTTTAATATAAAGTAAAACATTCAGAGTGTTTGTTCACATCAGTACTTGCTGTATTTTCATCACAAGTTCAAGCTCAATCAAAAGGTTATTATTTTTCGGAGCTCTGCTGATTTTTTTTAATTTAATTTTATTTTTTCCATTTATTTCTGTGATCAGTGAAGACAGAAGCTCCAGCTGATCTCCTCAGTGATGCTTCATATCTGACAGCACACTGACCTCAGCAGACCAGAGGAGCTCAGCTCACCTGTTTCCAGGTAGGGCCTCAGCATTCATGACTTTCAGCTCTGATCAATAATCTCAATGGAGGCTGGTTGTTGTTCTGCACTGATGAACTGCTGTGTGATCCAGCACTAAAGCAACATCAGCAGCATCAGCGCCTGTCACCCGCCTGTGTCTGTTTGTGCTTCACTTAGTGAGACTGCGCCCCCTGCTGGAGCTGCTTTAGTCTCTCAGTTTACTCAATACGGTGGTTGGTTGTGATAAGTTCAGGAAACAGGGACAACCAGCAGAAATCTCTTTGAGGGAAACACAGTTAAACTAAGTCAGTTCTGAGTCAACACGTGTTTCACATGTGACATAAGAAGTGAGAGTTCACATAAACACAAACCTTTAAAAGAACCCTTTACAAATTATTTTTTGTTTGTTGTATTTCTTCTCATCAGTTTACCTTCAGCTGTGGTTCTCCCAGTTCAGTTGTACAAAGATCTTCATGATGTCACTGAAGACTTTTTTTTTTTTTTAATCTCTGGTGACTCCGATGAATTTGAATAAAATCTTGTTTTATCAACTGTTTATATTGTCCATTTTACAGTTTCTTTATTTAATCTCATACCTGTCAAGTTTTGGATTTGAAAAGAAGGGAAATTTTCTGCCGTCCGCCATGAGCAGTCCCACCATCCCAACTAAGCTCCAGTATCTCTTACATTTTTGATGTACAGAAAAGCTAAAATCACACTGACCATTGTCTGACCATTGCTGTGAGGTCAGACACACCTGGATTAATCAGTTTGTTAATTAATGGCACACAGGAAACAAAGCAGCTGCTGAAGTTCAGGAAGTAGTGCAGCTGTGCATAAAGCCACGTTGACATAATGTGAACATTCATTATAACCTAAATGAAAACACAAAGGGCTATATATGAAGAGTATTTATTTGAAGGGATTTGCATATTTTTTGTTCATTTAACATTTCTTGTATTTACATTTGATTTTCATTCAACACATTATTTTCATTTCATATTGCTCTTCTTTTACAGCTTTTCATCTCATTTCACGTGACTTTTCTTTACACTTTTAATGACTTGTTGTACTCATTTGTTGCAGACTTTGCATTTATGACTGTTTTGGAAGGAGTGTATTTGTGGACTGGTCCAGAGTAGTTTATTTTACATTGAGAAAATAGCGCAATCCTATTATAGGAGCCAAACATGTTGTTTATAAATTGTAGTTCACTCTGTGTGGCTGTAGGGGTCACTGTGTTGTTACCTGAGGGTCAGGTATAAAGGTAGCTGCCTACCTGTTGTTGGTTAGGTGTTTGATCCGGAAAGGAAAACGTTTTTTGACCTCTGTAGTGCTAACAGCCGGCTTTATGGTTTGGTCGGATGATTTAATAGAATAAATACATATTTTTAACTGCATCAGAAGAACATCGTTCCGGCTTTTCCTTTTCGATCAACACGAAACGTGAGTTAGCAAGCGCGTCGACCAGGCTACACAGGTCAAACATCTCAGTAGCTCAAAGCATTGGGTTTAGCTCCTTCACTACCTATTCTCTGTAACAATCTCATCGGATGTCACACACTAATCTCGCGAGATCTACCACCTACAGTACCTGTAGTGGGCGACTGCTGTGGCAGTTGTTGCGAGGCAAGTGACAGATCTCAGTTGGGAATGTTTTTTTTTTTTGTTGTTGTTGTTGTTTTTTTTATTTGTCTTTTTACTCCGCCAGAGGGGTGTACCACGAAGCAAGTTCGACACAGCCAGGCTTTCTTTGGGTGAGCTGGCTTAACAAACCTGAAACTCTCCATCAGAGATAACTGGTACCACGACGGTGGTTATCAACTATCTTTGTTAACCGCGGCTTTCTGCTTTCTGCTCTGTGCGCGTTCACATAAAAGGGGGCGTTTGACGCGTCATTTGACGCCTATTCCGGATCAAATGGATAGATGGCGGTCCGTATATTTCAGTCAGGAGGAGCAGGTTTTAATAATGCAGGGCTATGAGGATTTCAAAGAAATCTTTACGGCCAAAAACAACACTGTAGGTGCGAATAAAGCCAGAGAGGAGTGCTGGCAAAAAATTGCAGATCGTGTAAATTCGCAAGTTATATTTATTTCACCACTTAATACACCTTAATTAATCTCCCTCCCTCTTTTAGAGCGCTTAAACTTTAAACTTAATGCAGCAGATTTAAACATTATGTAGGTCTGACTGTCCCATTATGAATGATAAATGAAAATCACTTTAGTTTTTTGCTAAATCTATGTGAAATTAATTTAAGATTTAATATTATCTGTGATACCAATATACACTCACCGGCCACTTTAATAGGTACCCTATCACCCTGGGGAATCTTATGAATGAATTATATTAAAACATTTCACATGAAATTCCACGTCACACTGATTATCAATATAATGGACTATTAATTTATGTTACCTGATTTAGTAAAACGCTTCTTTTATTTGAAGCGTGGGCAGATGGCCAGGGAATACTACAACCATATTCAGCAGTTTAGTAAGAGCAAGTACAACCTTTATTCCAGTATTCTGGCTCAGATTTTCTGCATCACCAACTGAATGCATGTAGGTTCCCGCGGCAAAGAAACGCAAAGAAGCATGGGAAGCCAGCGGATCAGTCCGGTCTCTGAATACTCTCCCTCCATTACACAATCCTGGCGGTAAAGTCAACAGGATTGGGTGAAAGTGAAAGGGTGGCGCTTTTTAGAGCCGATTTGAGCCTAAACTCTGCACATAACCTGCTCCGGACCAGGTTAAGATTGCAGAGTAAGTTACCATGGTGATCTAGCCAGGTTGAAAGAGAGCCACCTTCGTGGTACCGGAAATCCTGGTTTTAGACTCAACATACCTCGCTAACCCTCTAATCTCGCTTCGTAATACACCCCTCTGATGCGGTATTATTATTTTTTTAATAACACAGGTTAAAATATGGGAGATTTACGGGAAAATACTAATACGGGAGGACGGCGGGAGAGAAAAGTAAAATACGGGATATTCCGGTCAAAACGGGATACTTGACAGATATGGAATCTGCAGACTGACTGAAATTATCTGTTGAGTTGTAGGAGCTCTGCAGATTTCCTTCAGGTTTTTACTTCATAACTTCCCCCTGAAACGACGTCTCAGCTCCTTTCAACAACGTCAACATGAACTTTCTGTTCCACTTTTCTTCCTTCAGGAATCAACAGGCAGCAGTTCATCGTTTGACCAGCAGGGGGCGCAGTTTGACTGCTTTATTTACTATTGATAATAACTCTAGTTCAGTCAATCATTGTTGTTTCTTTCCGAAATAATTCATTTACAAACATAACCGACAATTCAATGACATGTTTAACTTCATAAATGTAAAGGTTAAGAACAATTTGACATATACTACCGGTCAAAAGTTTTAGAACACCTCCAGTTTTCCAGTTTCTATAGTAATTTACAGTACATAGCTTAATGTCTCAATGTAATCTGAAATTAATGTATAGAACAAATAAACAATTAGATATTTGATATATTTTACAAAAATTTAACCACGAATCTTTGAGTCATCAAAGTCGCCACTTTTTGCAGATATAACAGACAAACACTCTTGTGTTAGTGGCTTTCTTTCTACAATGGAAATCTAATATTGTTGGGAAGGTTCTTCCCAACACTGTCAGAAGTTTCCAGAAATGTGTTGAACTTGCAGGTTGTTTTGGTTTCATCTTTCTCTCCAGTTCATCCCAAACCAGCTCAATGGAGTTCTGGTCTGGACACAGGGCTGCCATTACATCATTTGAAGCCGACCGTCTTGTTTTTTTCCGTTTAAGGTCATTCTGACAGAATGGATGTATGTTTTGGATCATTATCTTGCTGTAAGATGAACCCCTAAGCGACTAGGCGTAGACCAGAGAAGGTACTGGATGGCTCTGTAAAATGCCGTTGTAGCCCTTTTGGTCCAGGGTGTCAGTCGCTCTGTACAAGTCACCAACTCTGGATCCAGCAATCTGTTGATTACTTAAGAGCTTTGTAAGTAATCAACAGAGGTTGGGACATCTGTGGGAATTGTTTGCATCAAATTTCAAGACTCAATTTACATCCATTGTTGCTTGATCACTGAAAAAGACCCCTCTTTTTTTATAACTCTGTAATTTGTTTTGGCAATCTAAACTTTTTTTCCACCTCTGGCAGTTTACTGCTTACCTTTGTACCATTTAAAGTCATTCACTGGACTCGACCCGCTTTAATTTAAATAAAACAGGAAAAATAGGGGTGTTCTAAAACTTTTGACCAGTAGTGTATATTTTGTGTAACATAAGATGTTTGGAAGATATGAAGTGTTTGGGCCAGTCCAAATAATGATATATTTAAATTTAATGATGAATAAAATCCACAGAACATGACAAGAGGAAAATATTCAGTCAGAAATGTTTTGTTCTTTGTGCAGAATGAATGCAGAACCAGTTTCCACAGCTGCAGTAGACCAGTTTAACCAGTTTAACCAGTCTCTCTCTCTCTCTCTCTCTCTCGCTCTCTCTCCTCCCACAGTTTTCCATTGGCTTCCTTCACAAGTGTCTCACCACTTTATCTGACCAAGAAATTCAGAGACCTGACAGTCAGTTTGGTGAACAGTCCTCATGTTTCTATTCATTTACAATATTTACTGATTTATTTTGTGGATATTTTATTGTTTGTTTATTGCTTAAATTGTTTCTTGTCCAGGTGAACACTGAGACATAAATAGCCATTACAAATTATGAGAGAAAATAAATCTACCAAAGTGCTGAAACCTTGTTTTTTTTGTGTGAGATTTATTTGATATTGATATTTTATTTTTAGAAAATGTAATTCCAATAAATATTTTTCAGTTTAATTTAATCTAATGTAATACTTTTTAATTTAATTTAATTTAATTGACCTCTCTTCATCAGCAACTTTCTCTCTTTCGTCTCTCTTCTTTCATGTCTACGGCCTCACAAAGGTCCTGTCTCCACCTCCAATATTGTTACGGGACTAAATGGGCAGAACAACCTTAAAGCAGCATTTTAAAAGTATTTTTCAGAGCTTAAATACAAAGAACAAAAGACATTATTGATTGAATATAGATTTTATAGATAATCCACCTTCAGTTGTGGCTCCTCCCAGTTTACTTTTACAGCTCTCTGTAGACTCATTAAACATTATTTCATCTGATCTGAGTCAGTGAACTTTGGACTGAATCTTCAGCAGTGATATAAACTTTCTGACTTTGTCAACAGTTGAAAAATCATTTACAGCCAAAGAAACACAAACAGGTGGAATCTGTTTCTAGATTTCTGATGGTCTTTTATTGACTAATATAATCAGAGGGTTGATTACAAACAATGATGTATATTCCTGATTTTGTATCTTATTAAACAGTCAGAAAATACTCTGGAGATTTTATAATTGTTAAATTTGTCCCATTGTGAAAGTTTAGAGGTTTATTTGTACATGAGTGTTTGAATAAACACTTTAGTTAAAACATCCTGATGAATCTGGATAATATATCACCAGGTGAAGAAACAGACAACTGGATATAAAAGAAAACAGAAGAAAAAATCAAATCAAAGTTCTCAGACCTCAGCTCCTATACTGGTTGTTTCTAGAAAATCTTTGTCTGACAGATTTTAATTTCAGTAGTTTTGGCATCAAGAGACTTTCCAACCCAGAAAAAAGGGAAGAGTTTCTCAGTGAAAGTGTCTCTGAGAGTGCAGATGTGTGTCTGGTCTTCAGGGTTGTAGAAGGACACCTCCCCCCCGTTATAGTCCAGCTGGACTCTGATCCTCTGGAGACTCTTCTCCACTGTGATGGTCTGACCAACAACATTGGAGTATTTTCCATTACCATGGATTAAACACCAGATTCCATATTTTGGTGAAGAATATAATTGTCCCTTCCTGTCAACTGACTCTTTAACCAAACCAACATTCCAGTCAGGATGATCTCCCACCTCCACCTCCCAGCTGTGATTCCCTGAGCTGAAGCCCTCAGAACCAAAAACAAAGGCGTACTTGATGTTTCTCTCTGGATTGTCAGGAAGTTTCTGCTTTGTATCTCCACGTCTCACACTGGTCAGATCATCAGACAGATAGAGGAAGGTGTCTGCAGTGTTTGGGTCCAGAACAACAGGACTGAAGTGGACCTTCTCCTCCATCTTCTCCCAGACTCTGAAGGCCAGGTTGCCCAGGTGTTTGGCCACATCTATCAGTGCTCCTGAGACCAGCTGTGGATCTGACACTGAGCTCTGCTCTCTGGCTCTGTTCTGAGTGGGTTTATAACTGCTGAGGAAGCACACGTTGTCTTTCTGCAGGTCTTCTTCAACAGCAGAGATGCTGTCTGACAGAGAGGAGATCTGCTCCTGAATCCTCTTCATCTCTCTGCTGACGGTCTTCTCCTTCTGCTCCTCTTCCTCCCTCAGAGCTGCCAGTCTGGACTCCTCTTCCTCTTTCAGGAACTGGTGGAGCTTGTTGAACTCTGCTCTGATCTGCTTCTCTGTGGACAACAGCTGCTTCTTGGAGTGTTGAATCACATCATCATATGTTTCCTCCACTTGTTTGTATTTGTTCCTCTTGTCCTGCAGAGACTTTAAGTCAGATTTCAGCTGCTCCTTCAGCTCTCTGACTGCTTCTTCTACAGGAACCACTTTGTGACTCTGGTGGAGAGAAAACTCACAGACAGGACACACAGCTCTCTGCTCATCTTTGCAGAACAATTCAGGTTCTTCTCTGTGTTTACTACAAACCACCTCCAGCTTCTTTTCCTGGTTTTCAGTCTCATATGATCCACCTGTCTTTATTCCAGTAAAAGAGTCAGCCAGTTCCTTTAGTGAGAAGTTCACATCTGGTTCATCTTTAGATGATTTTCTTTTACAAATGGGACAGTTTTTGTTTCCAGCTTGTTCCCAGAACTTTTTCAGGCAGCTTGAACAGAAGTTGTGGTTGCAGCTCAGAGACACTGGATCTTTGAAAATCTCTGAACAGACATGACAGCTCAGGTAACTTTCAAAAAGAGTGTTTTTCTCAGCCATGTTGTCCGATATTTGAATTATCCTTTAACTGTCAGACTCACCAGTTAAATGTCCCTTTGAGGAGCAGATTTCAGTCCTTTTCTTTAAAGTTTTTAGTTCGTAATCTCCACCCTGAAATGGCGTCTCAGCTCCGTTCAACAATGTCAAAATGAACTTTGATTTTCACTTTTCTTCCTGGTCAGAAATCAACATGTTGTATTTAATATTTCCACCAGCAGAGGGATACATTTTTATTTATTTATTTTTTTTGGAGGAGTCTCTTATTAAGCGATTTAAATGTCTAAGTGTGTGTTTGTACACAGTCACACACATATATATACAAATGTATGTATGTTTTGTCAAAGATATCCTTCAATCCTAATTTCAGCCTTTATACAGAAATCACTGGAAATAACAACATTAGGAAACCAATTAGTTTATTAAATATTCTCAATATGATTTTTTTTTTCAATTTCAGTATCAGTTTAATCAGAACTCAAAGAATTAAGAGGTAATTATCCTCTTCATGGCTTTATCAAATACAGAAACTAAAAATGAGGTTACAGTGGGGACAGAAAGTATTTAGACCCCTTTAATTTTTTCACTTTTTGATTCATTGCAGCCATTTGCTAAAATCAAGAGGTCATTTATTTTCTCATCAATATACATTGAGCACCCCATCTTGACAGAAAGAAAACTTAAATGTAGACATTTTGGCGAAATTTATTAAAAAAGAAAACCCTAAATATGACATGGTCATAAGTGTTCAGAGCCTTTACTCAGTATTGAGGAGAAGCACCGTTTTGAGCTGCTACAGTCATGAGTCTTCTCGGGAATGATGCAACACGTTTTTCACCCCTGAATTTGGGGAGCCTCCATCATTAATCCCTGCAGATCCTCTCCAGCTCTGTCAGGTTGATGCTGAACGTTGGTGGACAGCAGCGTTGCCAGCTGGGAAATGTAGGATTGTCGTACCAGAGACTCAAAATTGTCATATTTTGAGGGAAATTATCGTACATCTGTCATCACCAAAATAACAACCCCAATGATGCGCTATAGTCAGATTTAATCACTCTCATGTTAAATAGCGTCCCACGTGCTCTCACAGCTTCGTGGTGTCAGTACGGAATGAGTTAACGGCACCACATCAGCACAAACTCACAGGTGCGTCAGACTAATGTGTCCCCCAGAAACAAATGATTGGCGAGAACTAATGAGCCAAATGATGAGGCCTGGAGGCCACCTACTGTTAGGGAATAGGCATAGCAGGTTTATATTTTTGTGAGAGATAAACAGTATTGATGATAACTGACAAGAAAAAGAGTAATCTGGCTTCACTTAGTGCAATTTATTTTGCAGAACATAGTTATCTGAAAGAAGTTAATTTAAAATTATGTGCATATAGCACACATATTCAAACTTAAAAAGGTTATAAGTTGCCTTTGTGCAGCCAAGAGACCTGTTCTGTGCTGTTTTTGAATCCTTAAATTTGTCCTTAATAACATCCCCCATGTGGTCTGTGGGCCTCATTGAGATGTTGTGTTCTGCTAAAAACCCTGCCAGCTGGACCTCTGCTGTTTCCACTGCTGTCTCTAGCTTTTCACTGTCCAACATTCTCTGCAGCCACTGTGTCATTAACCTTTGTATTGGCGCTAGATTTATTTTCTTTAACAATGTGTCTTATAGACTTGCTGTGATTTTTTAAAACTGTTATTTCAGCCACCAGCTCTGTGTTGCAGCAGTGACTGAAGGTTTTACCATCAGAGCCTGCAACAGGTTTCAACCATCCAGCTGAAACCTGTGGGCGATGCTGCTTAGTTTTACCAAGTCAAAAGATGTCTTCCTTGGCTCTCGTCCCTCCTCACTGTCTCCTTCAGCAGCACTCAGTTTCTTCCCTTGCTTTTTCTCTTCTGCTTAAACTCTGTTTAAATCTCGCTCACTCGACTTGGGGCTCTGGCTGGGCCAGTCAAGAATGGTCACAGAGTTGTTCTGAAGACACTCCTTTGTTATTGTAGCTGTGAGCTTCAGGTCTTTGTCTTGATGGAACGTGAACCTTCGGTCCAGTACGAGGTCCTGAGCACTCTGGAAGAGGTTTTCTGCCAGGATTTGTCTGTACTTGGCCACATTTGTCTTTCCTTCAATTGCAACCAGTCGTCCTGTCCCTGCAACTGAAAATCACCCCCATAGCATGATGCTGCCACCACCATGTTTCACTGTTGGGATTGTATTGGGCAGGTGAGGAGCAGTTCCTGCTTTTCTCCACATGCTGCTTAGAATTAACTCCAAAAAGTTCAACGGTGGTCTCATCAGACCACAGAATCTTATTTCTCATAGTCTGGTAGTCCTTCATGTGTTTTTCAGCTTCGCTGGCTTTCATGTCTTGTACTGAGGAGAGGATTCTGTCGGGTCACTCTGCCATAAAGGCCCGTCTGGTGGAGGGCTGCAGTGATAGTTGACTTTGTGGATTCTTCTTCCATCTCCCTACTGCATCTCTGGAGTTCAGCCTCAGTGATCTTTGGGTTCTTCTTTCCTTCTCTCACCAAGGCTCTTCTCCCAAGATTACTTAGTTTGTCTGGACGGCCAGGTCCAGGAAGAGTTCTGGTCGTCCCAGACTTCTTCCATTATGGAGGATTATGTGCTCTTAGGAACCTTGAGTGCTGCAGAAATCCTTTTGTAACCTTGACCAGATCTGTGTCTTGCCTCAGTTCTGTCTCTGAGCTCCTTGGGAAGTTCCTTCAACCTCACGGTTCTCATTTACTCTGACGTCCACTGTGAGCTGTAAGGTCTGATATACAGGTGTGTGCCTTTCCTAATCAAGTCCAATCAGTTTAATTAGACACAGCTGGACTCCAGTGAAGGAGCAGAACCATCTCAACCGTCTACATTTCAGTTTTTTCTATCAAGATGAGGTGTTGAGTGTACATTATTGAGAAAGAGAATAAACTTTTTTGATTTTAGAAAATAGCTGCAATGAAACAAAGAGTGAAACATTTAAAGGAGTCTGAACTTTCTGTACCTACTGTAACTGCTTTGTAAGAGTTTTATCTAACTTCCCTCTCAGCCATCATTCCCAGTAAATTTGTTTCTTTGATTGAATGTTAATTTTTTTTACTTATTTTCCCCCGTTGAAGTAATTTTCCAGTCACACACAGATTTAAAACTATCAGCAATACTTTTAACATCCTTTTGTCATCTTGTCGAGAATTAAAATCTGGCAGAAAGTTTTGAAAAATATCTTTCGTGTCTTCAAATATTTTCTCATGAATCTGAAGTTCATAGAAGGAAGCTGTCTGAAAATTCCTCTTTTCCAAAATAAACTAAACATTTGGTCAATTTTTAACACCATTACATAACAACTGAAGAGTGTGTCAGATCAGGAGAAAGCTGAATAGAATAGAGTTTATTGTCACTGCTTGTTCCAAATTCCACCAAACTCAAACCTGAAGTGAATGAGCTTCAAAGTGGCAGATGTTTCACTGTGATAAAGTGTTAACATCTGTTCTTCTTCTATGGTCTATGATCAGTATCTCTGTGTCCCTCAAACTAACGGCTGATGTAGCTGAAGGATGGAACCTCATGAAAGATGGTTTATTTCACTCCCTTCTTCCATTTATTTCTTCTGAGTAACTGTACCGTTTGACCAGGTCAAACGGTAACCTGGTCGACGCGTTTCACTAACTCACATTTCGTAAACGTAACCGTTGCATGTTGATTGAAAAAGGACCGGAACAATGTTCCTCTGATGCAGTTAAAACTTTAATCTATTCCATTAACTGATCCGACAACCATAACGCCGGCAGTTGGCGCCACAGCGGTCAAAAACCTTTTGCCCTTCCGGGTCCAACACGTAACCAATAACAGGCAGCTACCTTTATACCTGACCCTCAGGTAACAACACAGCGACACCCACAGACACACAGAGTGAACTACAATTCAGAACAACATATTTGGCTCCTAAACAACTGTTTCTTTATTTGCACATTTATACTTAATTAAGGTTCAGCTTAAAGTCCAAAGTTTATTTCATTTGATCTTGCACTATAATTTTTGTTCCTGATAATTGTTTGCATATTTTGACCAACTATGGTTGTTAAAGTGTTTATTTAAATTTGCACCAGACAAATTAGCTTTGTTCCTGTTACTTGTTTTGTTCATTTAAAATAAAACCTCTTTCTGTGCCAGTTGTTTGCCCTTTTAATGTGAAAGTTTCATTTTGATAAGATTTTGGCTTCTGATGTTTTAGTATGACAAGAAAATCACAAGATTTTGTGAAATTATTTAAATGTATGTGTTTTTTGGACATTTGCACAGCAATTAAGAATACCGTGATAATTTTGTAAACGGTGATATTTTGGTCACTATAATCGAGATATCAAATTTTCCATATCGTTACATACCTAATATTTACTGATTTATTTTGTGTATATTTTATTGTTTGTTTATTGCTTAAATTGTTTCTTGTCCAGGTGAAGTTATGAGAGACAGAAAATCTGCTAAGGTTCTGAAACCTTGTTTGTTTGTGTGGGATTTAATTGATATTGATATTTTATTTTTATATTTTTAGAAAATGTCATTTAAATCTTTTTCATCCATCCATTATCTATACCCGTTGTTACATGTTAAAAGCCTGTATGTCCGTTTATCATCAGTCATCCCTGACTTAGACCTGCCTCAGAAATAAAGGCTGTTTATCTGATCGACAGAAACGTGATTCTCTGACTTCAAGAAAATGTGTTAAAGTGTCATCAATAAAATGACATTTAAATAGAAAATGTTGTGTCTCTGTTTTTACAGACACGTTAAACTGCATTCAGACCAGTTCATTGATACTGATTTAATCTTCAAATAAAACAACAAACAGTGTTAATTATTAACAGGATATCAGATGAATCTTGTTTCAAACATTTTGTTTTTTTCTACTGACTGACATCAACCCCTCCAGAAAAAATAAAAATAAAACTTATAAATGATTCTTTTCAGATAGAAAATCTTCTCGTCTTTCCAGAGACATTAAACCACATTTAGTTGAGATGAATTTCATTTTTTTAATGATCCTGAAGTGCTTCACTCATCAAGTGTTTTAATTCTCATCTCATTTTCTTCTTTTGTCTCAACATTCATTTAAACTGGAGATAAAATTTTGAAATAAACATTAACTCATTTAATCACATTTATATTAAAAAATGTCAAATATGTCCCAAACAATGATGTATATTCATGATTTTGTCTGTTATTGAACAATACTCTGGAGATTTTATACTTGTTAAATTTGTCTCATTGTGAAAGTTTTGAGGTTTATTTGTACACAAGTGTTTGAATAAACACTAGTAAAACATCCCGATGAATCTGGATAAAACAGACGACTGGATATAAAAGAAAACAGAAGAAAAAATCAAATCAAAGCTCTCAGACCTCAGCTCTTATACTGGTTGTTTCTAGAAAATCTTCGTCTGACAGATTTTGATTTCAGACATTTTGCCATCACGAGACCTTATAACCCAGAAATAAGGGAAGAGTTTCTCAGTGAAAGTGTCTCTGTGAGTGTAGATGTGTGTCTGGTCTTCAGGGTTGTAGAAGGACACCTCCCCCCCGTTATAGTCCAGCTGGACTCTGATCCTCTGGAGACTCTTCTTCACTGTGATGATCTGATCAACACCATTGGAGTATTTTCCATCACCATGCCATAAACACCAGATTCCAGATTTTGGTGAAACATATAATTGTCCCTTCCTGTCAACTGACTCTTTAATCAAACCAACATTCCAGCGAGGATGATCTCCCACCTCCACCTCCCAGCTGTGATTCCCTGAGCTGAAGCCCTCAGAGCCAAAAACAAAGCCGTAGTAGGTGTTTCTCTCTGGATTGTCAGGAAGTTTCTGGTCTGTATCTCCACGTCTCACACTGGTCAGATCATCAGACAGATAGAGGAAGGGGTTTGCAGTGTTTGGGTCCAGAACAACAGGACTGAAGTGGACCTTCTCCTCCATCTTCTCCCAGACTCTGAAGGCCAGGTTGCCCAGGTGTTTGGCCACATCTATCAGTGCTCCTGAGACCAGCTGTGGATCTGACACTGAGCTCTGCTCTCTGGCTCTGTTCTGAGTGGGTTTATAACTGCTGAGGAAGCACACGTTGTCTTTCTGCAGGTCTTCTTCAACAGCAGAGATGCTGTCTGACAGAGAGGAGATCTGCTCCTGAATCCTCTTCATCTCTCTGCTGACAGTCTTCTCCTTCTGCTCCTCTTCCTCCCTCAGAGCTGCCAGTCTGGACTCCTCTTCCTCTTTCAGGAACTGGTGGAGCTTGTTGAACTCTGCTCTGATCTGCTTCTCTGTGGACAACAGCTGCTTCTTGGAGTGTTGAATCACATCATCATATGTTTCCTCCACTTGTTTGTATTTGTTCCTCTTGTCCTGCAGAGACTTTAAGTCAGATTTCAGCTGCTCCTTCAGCTCTCTGACTGCTTCTTCTACAGGAACCACTTTGTGACTCTGGTGGAGAGAAAACTCACAGACAGGACACACAGCTCTCTGCTCATCTTTGCAGAACCAATTAGGTTCTTCTCTGTGTTTACTACAAACCACCTCCAGCTTCTTTTCCTGGTTTTCAGTCTCATATGATCCACCTGTCTTTATTCCAGTAAAAGAGTCAGCCAGTTCCTTTAGTGAGAAGTTCACATCTGGTTCATCTTTAGATGATTTTCTTTTACAAATGGGACAGTTTTTGTTTCCAGCTTGTTCCCAGAACTTTTTCAGGCAGCTTGAACAGAAGTTGTGGTTGCAGCTCAGAGACACTGGATCTTTGAAAATCTCTGAACAGACATGACAGCTCAGGAAACTTTCAAAAAGAGCGTTTTTCTCAGCCATGTTGTCCGATATTTGAATTATCCTTTAACTGTCAGACTCACCAGTTTAATGTCCCTTTGAAGGAGCAGATTTCAGTCCTTTTATTTAAAGTTTTTAGTTCGTAACCTCCACCTTGAAATGGCGTCTCAGCTCCGTTCAACAACGTCAAATATTAACTTTCAGTTTCATTTTTTTGTCGTCACCACGTGTCATTTAAATCTTTCAACCATAGAGGGCGCTGTTTGACTATTTTTATTTTACTTTTTAACACTCCAGTCAAGTTTCTCATCATCGTTTCCTCCACAAATTCCACCTTCAGAGTGATGGAGAAGATGAAGGAGAAGGTCCACTTCAGTCCAGTTCCTCTGGACCCAAACACTGCAGACCTCTCTGTCTGTCTGATCATCAGACCAGTGGGAGACCTGGAGGTACAAAGCAGCAGCTTTCTTCTTCTTCCCTTTTCCTCCCTCTCACTGGTTCACCTTGAGAAAAGCTTCATCTGATCAAATTCACCGTCTTATAAACTGGTGATGAAGCATTTAAGGGACAGTTCAAACCAAACTCCAACCTGAAGTGAATGAGCTTCAAAGTGGCAGATGTTTCACTGTGATAAAGTGTTAACGTCTGTTCTTCTTCTACGGTCTATGATCAGTATCTCTGTGTCCCTCAAACTAACGGCTGATGTAGCTGAAGGATGGAACCTCATGAAAGATGGTTTATTTCATTCCCTTCTTCCATTTATCTCTAGAATTTTATCATCTTAAATTCACTTTACATTTAGCATTAATAATATCCAGTTATTGCTCATTTCCAGATGTTGCATGTGTCTGATAAAGATCACAACTATAAATCTTGAACACAATCCAGATGTTTATTGTCGACGTTTCAGCAGGTGATGAAAGAGACAACAGAGTTAAAGGTCTGAGGACGTAGAAGCCTCACTGAACTTTACAGTTAGATCTTTGTCTGACAGGTACAGAAGTGCTCCTGAAACTAATCAATACGTAAATGTAATAAAATACTGGAAACAGAATACAAACAGGAAAGAAAATTCAACTTTCTAGTGTTTCTTTGACTGTGTGAACATCATGCTGTGGTGTCAGAGTTTCTATCAGTCCTCAAGCTTCAGTCTGAACTTCATGATGAAACTTTCATGATGAAAACTAAAAGAAAAGAAAGAAAGAAAAACATCTGGCTTTTAATATGAACAAAAGTCTGGAATTTATTTTCTTCATACTTAATCTTTTTTTCCTTTCGGTCGAACGTCTTTAAATGGCAGATTCTGGATCACAGAGCAGTTCATCAGCGCAGAATAACTGGATGAACTGACGTTTCACATCTGACACATGAACTTAGAGTTTCACTTCACAGTTACTTCATTCATCCCCATGGGTAAATTATGTCAGTTCTAAATATTTAAAACTGTATATAAATTGTATCGTTTCTATAAATACACAGAGGTAAACTCATTAGACGTTTCAGAACAGTCAAACAAATGTTTCTGACATCTGACATTTAAGGACGATCAACAAGCTGAACAAATAAAAAAGAAGAAACTGAAAGAAAAATGTTGGCTCACATCAGTATTATTTCTGCTTTAATTTGAAAAATACACGTCATACTGACAGAACTGACAAAGTACTCTATTTTTACTTTGAGTAATATTGAAAAAATAAATTTTTAATCTTCTAAATCTATCTATCAGAGCATGAGACTCTTTTTTCCCTCAGTGTTTTCTTTCTTGATTTATTATTAATAATATTCTCTAATGCCACTGTAGTTGTGGGAACTCCAGTTTGTTTTTCTTTTAAGATTTTTTCCTGAGTTTCATGCTGACTTGCAGTTCCCTCCTCTGTCCATCCCAGCGTTTACCTCCACCTGTGTGTGTGTAAATGTGTTCAGGGTGTCGGTTGCCGTGGTGACCGGTGATCTAGTCCTCTGACCATCTCACCTCAGTGCTGCTACCTGCATCTGTTTATGGAGTCATTTCATTCAGTCATTTGTGTGCTCTCCTCTCTCTCTCCTCTCTTTTTCTTTCTTTACCCAGCTGGTCTTCATCAGGAGAAAGGTACTGTTGTTTACAGACATAACTGGAGTTTATACTCATATTATATTTTAGAACTGAAAGAATTTGCCACTGAAAAATACCTGTATTGTAGTGTCTATTTTTCCACTCTTTTATTTTTCCCTGTTATTTTCTAAACTACATTGTTTCTTCTTGTATCTCCTGGATGTGATGAACTTGTCATGAACCCAGGCTTGTGTGGCCTTGAGGATGAGATGTGCAGACTGATGAACCTGCTATGAAGCTGAGCCAGTGTGGTCTTGAGAATGGGATGTACAGAGTTAGATGGAATTATTCAAAGCTGCTGTTCGTCCCAGGCCTGTTTAGTCCGGGGCAGCCATCTCTCTGTCTCTCAGGTTCGGGGTTGCTCGCTGTCTTTTGATTTTATGCCAAGGTCTCTCACAGATCAAAGTTTCCTGCAGACTCACACTGTTCATCTCACTCCTGAAGACCCAACGTCTCACACTGTCCTGTTTGGTTGCTACACGTGTGTGAAGATGTGTGTCATGCTAAAGTCCCAAAATGTTCAAAAGAAAAAGGCACCAACAACCTGATTGGTTTAAAGAGCCGTAAGAGGCGTTCATGAAGAAGCTCCACCACGTCTGTATACAGAACATTTAACACTGAAATACACTTCTATCTTTCTACATAGTTAGACCATCTGTTGAACACAGAAATAATCTTTTTACAGTAAAATACTGGCAACTGTGGTTAACAGTATTTTACTGTAAGAAAAATACAGTAAAAATGTCTGTTTTTAATTTTACAGTGGATTGACTTTTGTATTGTTATTCAAGTTCAAATAACTATTTTTCAAGAGAAATTTCATTTATAGACAAGAGCCCTTACTCCAATAACAGGCTGTTTCAGAATAAATTGTTGACATGTGTATGTGGGGAAATATCTTTCTCTGAGATCTTTAAAAATAAAATAAAATACATGAGTATGTTGTGTGATACTTCCAGCTCTGGGTAATGGTGAAGTAATGACATGTAACGGCTGAAAGGCTCCAGTTCAGCAACACGTGAAGGTGATGCTTTGGATTTAAAAGTCCTACGATGTTTCAAAGACATTAAATGTTGCAGTGCAGTCGCTGCAATAAACATCTGACATTCAGAGACATTCAACCAACAGACCAAAGGAGATAAAAAATCCTGACAAATTCAAAGACAGTGTTTGGGTCCAGAATAACAGGACTGAAGTGGACCTTCTCCTTCACCTTCTCCCAGACTCTGAAGGCCTGGTTGTCCAGATGTTTAGTCATGAGCAGGTAATTAGAGTTTTTCTTTACATGCAGCTTGATTCAACAAACGACTATCTTGAGCAACACTGTCTTTCAGTTGATGTCACTCAAGACTGAAGTGTCTGTAATTGGTCCTAATCAGATGATGAATCAAACTCTGCCCTCTGCTGGTTTCCATGGGAACAACATCAAGCCTGCTGAAGTTCAGAGAATCATGAAACAAAGTTGGTCCAGTCATGTTTTTATCTTCTCAGACACCTCTCTAAAACTTGGTCCACGTTTTAAAGGCTAATCAGATATTTTACTAGTGTATCTGGTCTCATGTGGATTATTGTAGCAGCAGCTGTTCACAGACTCCCTGGATGTTATTGATGAGATGCTGTTGTAATTGCTTTTAAAGCTCTGTCTCGCCTCAGGTTATATTTCTGATCTTTTAGTTCCAGATGTACCAGCACGAACTCTGCGATCCTTGATCAGACGTCTGCTGAAGATTCCAGGGGTCTGATTGAAAATAAAGGAGGACAGGACACGTGTGATGAAGGAAACCCGGCTGTGGAACGGTTTACCAGAGGAAAGAAGGTCAGCTGGGTATTTTATTTTATTTATTTATTTATTTTATTTATTATTTATTATTATTAAATATTCATTATTTATATTTATTATTTTATTATATTTTCCCATGAATCTGATAGAAAGAAGCTGTCTGAAAATTCCTCTTTTCCAAATTCATCTAAATATTGGGTCCATTTTTATTACCATGACATGAAGAGTGTTTCAGATCAGGAGAAAGCTGAATAGAATAGAGTTTATTTTATATAGAAAACACCATCAAATAACTGATGACGTCCTCGACAACAACAATAACAGAATAAAAGTGTTTAGAGGGAAACTGTGTGTTCTATCAGTGTTTGATTGTTTCTGTTTTACTGTAGAAACCTGTGTGAAACCAGGTCTGGTTCTGAGCTCTGAGACGTGTCTGTATAGTGATTAAAGTCATCAGGTCGTTTGTTGACCACTGCAGTTCAGTACAAGGTTGATGCTTGAAGGAGAAACATGTTGGAAACTTCTGCTCTTTAGCTTCAGATGTGACTTGACTTTCATGAAGGAAATCATCTGACAGAAGCCTGCAATGTTTTTAGAATGTAATGATTTCAATAATTATATTGTTTTTGTGTCTTTGAGGGAACTTGAACCTATCCAGAGTGTAGACACCTTCATACTCAGTTGTGGCTCCTCCCAGTTTACTTTTACAGCTCTCTGTAGACTCATTAAACATTATTTCATCTGATCGGAGTCAGTGAACGTTGGACTGAATCTTCAGCAGTGATATAAACTTTCTGACTTTGTTAACAGTTGAAAAATCATTTACAGCCAAAGAAACACAAACAGGTGGAATCTGTTTCTAGATTTCTGATGGTCTTTTATTGACTAATATAATCAGAGGGTTGATTACAAACAATAATGTATATTCCTGATTTTGTATCTTATTAAACAGTCAGAAAATACTCTGGAGATTTTATAATTGTTAAATTTGTCTCATTGTGAAAGTTTAGAGGTTTATTTGTACATGAGTGTTTGAATAAACACTTTAGTTAAAACATCCTGATGAATCTGGATAATATATCACCAGGTGAAGAAACAAACTGCTGGATATAAAAGAAAACAGAAGAAAAAATAAAATCAAAGTTCTCAGACCTCAGCTCCTATACTGGTTGTTTCTAGAAAATCTTTGTCTGACAGATTTTAATTTCAGTAGTTTTGGCATCAAGAGACTTTCCAAGACTGAAATAAGGGAAGAGTTTCTCAGTGAAAGTGTCTCTGTGAGTGCAGATGTGTGTGTCTGGTCTTCAGGGTTGTAGAAGGACACCTCCCCCCCGTTATAGTCCAGCTGGACTCTGATCCTCTGGAGACTCTTCTGCACTCTGATGGTCTGACCAACAACATCAATGTATTCTCCATCACTGTGTGATAAACACCAGATTCCATATTCTGGTGAAACATCTGCCTCTCCCTTCCTGTCAACTGACTCTTTAACCAAACCAACATTCCAGTCAGGATGATCTCCCACCTCCACCTCCCAGCTGTGTTTCCCTGAGCTGAAGCCCTCAGAGCCAAAAACATCGGGGTAGTAGGTGTTTCTCTCTGGATTGTCAGGAAGTTTCTGGTCTGTATCTCCACGTCTCACACTGGTCAGATCATCAGACAGATAGAGGGAGCGGTTTGCAGTGTTTGGGTCCAGAATAACAGGACTGAAGTGGACCTTCTCCTCCATCTTCTCCCAGACTCTGAAGGCCAGGTTGCCCAGGTGTTTGGCCACATCTATCAGTGCTCCTGAGACCAGCTGTGGATCTGACACTGAGCTCTGCTCTCTGGCTCTGTTCTGAGTGGGTTTATAACTGCTGAGGAAGCACACGTTGTCTTTCTGCAGGTCTTCTTCAACAGCAGAGATGCTGTCTGACAGAGAGGAGATCTGCTCCTGAATCCTCTTCATCTCTCTGCTGACAGTCTTCTCCTTCTGCTCCTCTTCCTCCCTCAGAGCTGCCAGTCTGGACTCCTCTTCCTCTTTCAGGAACTGGTGGAGCTTGTTGAACTCTGCTCTGATCTGCTTCTCTGTGGACAACAGCTGCTTCTTGGAGTGTTGAATCACATCATCATATGTTTCCTCCACTTGTTTGTATTTGTTCCTCTTGTCCTGCAGAGACTTTAAGTCAGATTTCAGCTGCTCCTTCAGCTCTCTGACTGCTTCTTCTACAGGAACCACTTTGTGACTCTGGTGGAGAGAAAACTCACAGACAGGACACACAGCTCTCTGCTCATCTTTGCAGAACAATTCAGGTTCTCCTCTGTGTTTACTACAAACCACCTCCAGCTTCTTTTCCTGGTTTTCAGTCTCATATGATCCACCTGTCTTTATTCCAGTAAAAGAGTCAGCCAGTTCCTTCAGTGAGAAATTCACACCTGGATCTTCTTTAGATGATTTTCTTTTACAAATGGGACAGTTTTTGTTTCCAGCTTGTTCCCAGAACTTTTTCAGGCAGCTTGAACAGAAGTTGTGGTTGCAGCTCAGAGACACTGGATCTTTGAAAATCTCTGAACAGACATGACAGCTCAGGAAACTTTCAAAAAGAGCGTTTTTCTCAGCCATGTCGTCCGATATTTGAATTATCCTTTAACTGTCAGACTCACCAGTTAAATGTCCCTTTGAGGAGCAGATTTCAGTCCTTTTATTTAAAGTTTTTAGTTCGTAACCTCCACCCTGAAATGGCGTCTCAGCTCCGTTCAACAACGTCAAATATTAACTTTCAGTTTCATGTTTTTGTCGTCAGCACGTGTCATTTCAATCTTTCAGCTGAAGAGGGCGCTGTTTGACTATTTTTCTTTTCTTTTTTAACACTCCAGTCAAGTTTCTCATCATCGTTTCCTCCACAAATTCCACCTTCAGAGTGATGGAGAAGATGAAGGAGAAGGTCCACTTCAGTCCAGTTCCTCTGGACCCAAACACTGCAGACCTCTCTGTCTGTCTGATCATCAGACCAGTGGGAGACCTGGAGGTACAAAGCAGCAGCTTTCTTCTTCTTCCCTTTTCCTCCCTCTCACTGGTTCACCTTGAGAAAAGCTTCATCTGATCAAATTCACCGTCTTATAAACTGGTGATGAACCATTTAAGGGACAGTTCAAACCAAACTCAAACCTGAAGTGAATGAGCTTCAAAGTGGCAGATGTTTCACTGTGATAAAGTGTTAACGTCTGTTCTTCTTCTACGGTCTATGATCAGTATCTCTGTGTCCCTCAAACTAACGGCTGATGTAGCGGAAGGATGGAACCTCATGAAAGATGGTTTCTTTCATTCCCTTCTTCCATTTATCTCTATAATTTTATCATCTTAAATTCACTTTACATTGAGCATTAATAATATCCAGTTATTGCTCATTTCCAGATGTTGCATGTGTCTGATAAAGATCACAACTATAAATCTTGAACACAATCCAGATGTTTAATGTCGACATTTCAGCAGGTGATGAAAGAGACAACAGAGTTAAAGGTCTGAGGACGTAGAAGCCTCACTGAACTTTACAGTTAGATCTTTGTCTGACAGGTACAGAAGTGCTCCTGAAACTAATCAATACGTAAATGTAATAAAATACTGGAAACAGAATACAAACAGGAAAGAAAATTCAACTTTCTAGTGTTTCTTTGACTGTGTGAACATCATGCTGTGGTGTCAGAGTTTCTATCAGTCCTCAAGCTTCAGTCTGAACTTCATGATGAAACTTTCATGATGAAAACTAAAAGAAAAGAAAGAAAGAAAAACATCTGGCTTTTAATATGAACAAAAAACTGGAATTTATTTTCTTCATACTTAATCTTTTTTTCCTTTCGGTCGAACGTCTTTAAATGGCAGATTCTGGATCACAGAGCAGTTCATCAGCGCAGAATAACTGGATGAACTGACGTTTCACATCTGACACATGAAGTTAGAGTTTCACTTCACAGTTACTTCATTCATCCCCATGGGTAAATTATGTCAGTTCTAAATATTTAAAACTGTATATAAATTGTATCGTTTCCGTAAATACACAGAGGTAAACTCATTAGACGTTTCAGAACAGTCAAACAAATGTTTCTGACATCTGACATTTAAGGACGATCAACAAGCTGATCAAATAAAAAAGAAGAAACTGAAAGAAAAATGTTGGCTCACATCAGTATTAATTCTGCTTTAATTTGAAAAATACAGGTCATACTGACAGAACTGACAAAGTACTCTATTTTTACTTTGAGTAATATTGAAAAAAATCTTTTTTAAATCTTCTAAATCTATTTATCAGAGCATGAGACTCTTTTTTCCCTCAGTGTTTTCTTTCTTGATTCATTATTATTAATATTCTCTAATGCCACTGTAGTTGTGGGAACTCCAGTTTTTTTGTTCTTTTAAGATTTTTTCCTGAGTTTCATGCTGACTTGCAGTTCCCTCCTCTGTCCATCCCAGCGTTTACCTCCACCTGTGTGTGTAGGTGTGTTCAGGGTGTCGGTTGCCGTGGTGACCGGTGATCTAGTCCTCTGACCATCTCACCTCAGTGCTGCTACCTGCATCTGTTTATGGAGTCATTTCATTCAGTCACTTGTGTGCTCTCCTCTCTCTCTTCCCTCTCTTTTTCTTTCTTTACCCAGCTGGTCTTCATCAGGAGAAAGGTACTGTTGTTTACAGATATAACTGGAGTTTATACTCATATTATATTTTAGAACTGAAAGAATTTGCCACTGACAAATACCTGTATTGAAGTGTCTATTTTTCCACTCTTTTATTTTTCCCTGTTATTTTCTAAACTACATTGTTTCTTCTTGTGTCTCCTGGATGTGATGAACTTGTCATGAACCCAGGCTTGTGTGGCCTTGAGGATGAGATGTGCAGACTGATGAACCTGCTATGAAGCTGAGCCAGTGTGGTCTTGAGAATGGGATGTACAGAGTTAGATGGAATTATTCAAAGCTGCTGTTCGTCCCAGGCCTGTTTAGTCCGGGGCAGCCATCTCTCTGTCTCTCAGGTTCAGAGTTGCTCGCTGTCTTTTGATTTTATGCCAAGGTCTCTCACAGATCAAAGTTTCCTGCAGACTCACACTGTTCATCTCACTCCTGAAGACCCAACGTCTCCCTCTGACACCCGCCTACATAACACAGAAGACACGCTGTTATTTCACCTTGAGATACAAACTTGTAGTTGTTTTCCTGTCGTTCTTGAATCTACCTTCCTTGTGCATCAATTTTTCTTTTCTTGGACATGTTGTGGTTAGTTTGTAAAGGTTTTTTTTTTTTTTTTAAAGTCCATCAGTTCTGAAAAATCGTCTTGTTCATAGCAACCGTTATTGTTGTGGGTAACCACAAAATGCATGATGGGAGATGTAGTTTTCTGTCAATATGCGCTTTAAAGCAGTGTAAGCTTGTCTTAAGTCCTAAAATATTGGTTTAAAATTTAAGCCAATAATGCCCAAGCTCTTGAGGGCCACATAAAATGACGTGATGGGCCACATTTGGCCCGCGGGCCTTGTGTTTGACACATGTGCTGTACATGAACCACCTGCTCCAATCACTGCCCCACCGGGCCGCTCCAGAGTCTGGAGGCTTCATGGTCCAGAGTCTGGAGGGTTGAAATGCGTCGACATCATCACTGATGTTCACTCTGAAACACAAGCTGCTTCCTGTCAGAGAGAAAATACTGCCGGGAACGCTGCAACACACACTTCCCACAGTCCCTGAACGCAGCAGCGCTCTGTTTGCCCGTGGCCGCATGTAGGCGACGCGCGGGAGCGCGCACGGGCCAAAGTCACGAGAGCTGGCCCTTCCAGTTAATTAAATCAAACCTGAAACAACAGGTGAACGTGTCGGTGTTTTTGGTGACGTTTCTGCTGCTTTATCAGGTGAGGCGCTGCTCTTCCTCTCCTGCTCGTCCCTTCTGGGCTCCGTGGGCTTCCGTACCGCCCTGTCCGCGTTCTGTCGCCAAGGCAACCGACAGGCAACACACGGAGGAGCCGGAGACGAGTCGACGCTTCACCTTCACCTTCACCTGTCTGACCGACCGAAGCTGCGTGACGTCACGACTTAGACCGACAGGTGAGGGCTCCGTTAGAGTGCGGAGCAGCTGCCGCAGGTGTCGCAGGTGTTTGAAGTGTAACCGTCCCAGCAGACGCTGTAACCGTCCACCGGCACCGTTACCTTCAAGCAGAAGAAAAGCAGCTGATGTACTGAAACATCTGGGAGTCAGAATGAACATCTGCAGATGTGGAAGTGAAACAGCTAAATATTCTGACGTCATGAACTTTCACCTTTAAATAAGAACCTTTGACTTGATCAACTACAGTCAGAATTCTGATTTTTTAAAACACAGAATTTACGTCTGAATGTCTGATTTTCTAATGTCAGAAATATATGAGAGAAAAGACGAGCAGAAACTGACAGATTTGGAAGAGAGAACAAATATTCTGTCGTTCATAACTCAGAGGAGAAAAGCCGGAATGATCCAACAGTAGGGAGGAATAGATAGACAGGTGTGAATGTTCATCTTCTGACCTCTCACCTTCAGGTTCCTCTCACCTCAAACACACCTGCACCACCTGGACCAGCACCAGAACCAGCACCTGTCCCCGAGCCACCTCAGCTCTTCTTCATCAGCTCCTCAGGAAGCATGGAGTCACCGCGGGTGGGCGTGGTCAGAGACTCGATGCTGACCGACCCGCTGCTCATCAAGGTAAGCATCACGGTCACATGACAACGACCGGAGTCACAGCTGAGCAGACACCTGAAGGCCTCACGGCCAGCTGTGGGCCATCAGATCTGCTGATGAGGACCATGTCTCACTGAAGGGAGGTCTTTGGAGACAGCAGGACTGGTTTCTCAGACATCCTTGAGTCCACAGTTGGACAATCTGTCTGGAGACAGAGATGCTTTAGTTCTGGAGCTAAATGTCTGAGGAATCACTGGAACTGGAGACATCTCATGAGTCAACCACAAAGAAGTCACGGGACAGGCTCAGGTCATGGACCAGATTCAGGTCCAGATCCATGGACCAGCACAGGAGAGACGCTCATCAGGTCCAGATTCAGGTCTAGATCCGTGAACCGGCACAGGAGAGCAGCTCATCAGGTCCAGATTCAGGTCTAGATCCATGGATCAGCACAGGAGAGATGCTCATCAGGTCCAGATTCATGGACCAGCACAGGAGAGCAGCTCATCAGGTCCAGATTCAGGTCCAGATTCATGGACCAGCACAAGAGAGCAGTTCATCAGGTCCAGATCCATGGACCAGCATAGGAGAGCAGGTCATCAGGTCCAGATTCATGGACCAGCACAGGAGAGCAGCTCATCAGGTCCAGATTCAGGTCCAGATCCATGGACCAGCATAGGAGAGCAAGGCCCAATCCCATTTCTCTTTTCTACCCCTACCCCTTAGCCCTACCCCTTAGCCCTACCCCTGGAAACGGAGTGCCAAGGGGTAGGGCCGAAAGTCAACCCCTCCGAATTGGGACACCCCTTCGACAATCGCATACGTCATCAGTAGTCGCCGCTGCCTCTTACGTAACCAGATGCGACAAGCGCTTGCCGGAGATCTCAGGAAAAAATGCCGTCTGCCAACACAGTCTCACTCCCAGCTCGTCGAAAACCGACGCTTGGTCAGGGCCCTTCGGCGTCAGTTTCTGACTCACAAGGTCGCCCTCAGCGTCTAAGCACCGACGCAGCGGGCTCTGAACAGATTCTAATGTAATTCCATCCGAGTCGATATTTGACGCTCAGAGCGAGCGCTCCAGCCTTCCATTCATTTCAACACATTAACCCGGCCGCGTCGTTTCAAGCCGCTGAGAGCATCAGTCCCATTGGATAACTGACGATCTGACACACGGAAGTATTCTAATTACTAATGTCCGTCTAATGTCTAATGTCCGTTTTCACGTTAACGGCGATTTTCACAATGATATCTGCAACATTTCTTAAGGCAGAAACACCACTGTCTCCTTGTTAATTACACAACATTAGTGGGTTGATTTCCTGTTGCGTCTGCCGCTGTGATAATCTCTGTTGCGTGGGCTATTGGGATGTTTTTACGGTTGTCTGCTGCTAGACGGAGGAATGAAGGAGGAGGAATGAATCACTATCGATAACTTCGGCGAGGTTGCCGACGTTATTATTAATAACGTTATCGGAAGTTATATTGATAACTTTATCACTGTAGATTATCATCAGTGCTGCCGGCAGCATCCACTCTAGCAACGGTAACCACGTAACTGACGCCTCGACTACTATCGATTTTTTTCGGCGGATTTTTTACGAGGAAAATGACCACTACACATTGAAACAATGTTAAAATAGACAACAAATAGGTTTTCGTACATTTTCGAACTTTATTCATGGAGAAAATACTTAAATATGTCATACCCCTCCGTTTGGAGTGTGCCTCGGAAAAATCTCTGTTTGGAGGGGTATATAGCCCTACCCCTTGGCCCTACCCCTCCGTCATAATGGGAATTGGGACACCCCTACCCCTCCACATGAACGCGCAAAACGGAGGGGTAGGGCCAAGGGGTAGGGCCAAGGGGTGAAATGGGATTCAGCCCAAGTCATCAGGTCCAGATTCAGGTCTAGATCCATGGACCAACACAGAAGAGACACTCATCAGGTCCAGATTCAGGTCTAGATCCAGGTGTAGATCCATGGACCAGCACATGAGAGCAGCTTATCAGGTCCACCTCCAGGTCCACCATTATCTCATCAAGACTCTATGAGGACAAGAATAAACACATTTTGTCCAAAGTCAAAACCTTCTGTCAGCCTAAATCTCTTGTCCGAGGCTCAAGAAGAGACCGGAGAAGTCCTGGGTTCAGAACCAGAGCACATCTCATGGTCAGAGGTGGACCAAGGCAGCGCTGGTCTCAAGGTGACAGAGAGTCTCTCAGAATCTCGTTTCCAGAAAACAGTTCTGTTATCTTCTTGGGCTGGACCTGCCCTGTCCAGAAGTTGGACTCGCACGAGACCGACTGTTACCAGTTACTGGTGACGTGGACCAACCACCGTCCACGTCTTCTTCTGGGAATAAGATAAATAATGCGTGTGAACGTTGCTTCAGACGTGGATCTAATGGACAGACCTAACTGATGCTGTCTCACTGTTCCTCCTCAGGACAGAGCACGAGCTCGTAGATGTCTTCAGTAGATGTCTCCGGTAGATGTCTCCAGTAGGTGTCTTCAGTAGATGTCTTCAGTAGATGTCTTCGGTAGATGTCTCCGATAGATGTCTCCAGTAGATGTCTCCGATAGATGTCTCCAGTAGATGTCTCCGGTAGATGTCTTCAGTAGATGTCTTCAGTAGATGTCTCCGGTAGATGTCTTCAGTAGATGTCTCCGGTACATGTCTTCAGTAGATGTCTTCAGTAGATGTCTCCGGTAGATGTCTTCGGTAGATGTCTTCAGTAGATGTCTCCGGTAGATGTCTTCAGTAGATGTCTCCGGTAGATGTCTTCAGTAGATGTCTTCGGTAGATGTCTCCGGTAGATGTCTTCGGTAGATGTCTTCAGTAGATGTCTCCGGTACATGTCTTCAGTAGATGTCTTCAGTAGATGTCTCCGGTAGATGTCTTCAGTAGATGTCCGATAGATGTCTCAGTAGATGTCTCTCCGTAGATGTCTCCAGTAGATGTCTCCAGTAGATGTCTCCGGTAGATGTCTTCAGTAGATGTCTCCGGTACATGTCTTCAGTAGATGTCTTCAGTAGATGTCTCCGGTAGATGTCTCCGGTAGATGTCTTCGGTAGATCTCTCGGGTAGATGTCTCCGGTAGATGTCTTCGGTAGATCTCTCCGGTAGATGTCTTCAGTAGATGTCTCCGGTAGATGTCTTCAGTAGATGTCTCCGGTAGATGTCTTCGGTAGATGTCTTCAGTAGATGTCTCCGGTAGATGTCTTCGGTAGATGTCTTCAGTAGATGTCTCCGGTACATGTCTTCGGTAGATGTCTTCGGTAGATGTCTCCGGTAGATGTCTTCGGTAGATCTCTCCGGTAGATGTCTCCGGTAGATGTCTTCGGTAGATGTCTCCGGTAGATGTCTTCAGTAGATGTCTCCAGTAGATGTCTTCAGTAGATAACTCCAGTAGATGTCTTCAGTAGATGTCTCCAGTAGATGTCTTCAGTAGATGTCTTCAGTAGATGTCTTCAGTAGATGTCTCCAGTAGATGTCTACAGTAGATGTCTTCAGTAGATGTCTCCGGTAGAAGTCTTCAGTAGATGTCTTGGGTAGATGTCTTCAGTAGATGTCTCCGGTAGATGTCTCTGGTAGATTTCTTCAGTAGATGTCTCCAGTAGATGTCTTCAGTAGATGTCTCCAGTAGATGTCTCCGGTAGATGTCTCCAGTAGATGTCTCCAGGAGACGTCTCCAGTAGACGTCTCCAGTAGATGTCTTCAGTAGACGTCTCCAGTAGATGTCTTCAGTAGATGTCTTCAGTAGATGTCTCCGGTAGATGTCTCCAGTAGATGTCTCTTTGACTGGTGTGCACTGGGCTACAGGACAAATGAATGAAAACAACAGTGATAAAACAGGGACCCCTTTAAAGTTCCTACACTGACATGGTGAGGGGCGGGACTTCTGGGGTCAGGTGACCAGAAACAGCAAGCCCCAAGGAATTTAAAACGTTTGGCTGGCCTGGAAGGAGAGGAGTGGATGGATGGATGGATGGATGGATGGATGGATGGACAGTTGGATGGATGGATGGATGGATGGATGGAAAGTTGGATGGAGGGATGGATGGATGGATGGACAGTTGGATGGATGGATGGATGGATAGATGGATGGACAGTTGGATGGATGGATGGATGGATGGATGGACAGTTGGATGGATGGATGGACAGTTGGATGGGTGGATGGACGGATGGATGGATGGACAGTTGGATGGGTGGATGGATGGATGGATGGATGGACAGTTGGATGGATGGATGGATGGATGGATGGATGGATGTATCAGATTAATTCCCAACTTTATCAAAATCTCCAGAATAAAGCTGAAACTGTAGATGTTGGACAGTGATCCTGGACGTGGAAGCAACTCTTTCACAGAAGGACTTCAGAAACAGAACATCCAGATTGTCCAGACCTTAATAACTCCATAGAGATGGACTTCAAATGTGTCTGAGCAGTTCTGGAAAGAGGAACGCTCCAGAATGCAGCTCTGATCCAGAGAGCTGAAGGAACTTGTTAAAGTCACTGCTGCTAAAGGAGCTTCAACCAGCTGTGAACTTCAAAGAGACACTTATTTTTTCCTTTCAGCAGGAGAAACACAATAAAAAATGATAACTGAGCACCTGTTGCATGAAGGACATCTACAGTCAGTTTAGAAAACCATTTAATTCAGAGGTCCACGTTGATCCTTCCTCAGCAGACTAAACTAGTGGCTAATATGATATGAGGGGGAGGCTGATGATGACGATGATGATGATGTCCGTCCCGTATGCAGGCGCCCTTAGGGAAGGCCCGGTCCAGAGGCGTGCCTCCTCCTGGTCCAGACTTCACCTATGGAACCCGGAGCAACTGGAATGCAGATGGAGGTGTGGCTGAGGGTAAGCTCCACCCCTAAAACAACCTCTTCATAAGCATAGAGCCTCTGCAGCCACCATTTTCAATGACCATCAGCCTCAGTTTAAACAAGACAATATTCCATTTAAGGTGTTGAATACTTCATACTCCAGGTTTACATGTTAAAGGACATGAGGCTGATTTATACTTCTGTGTCAGAGCAAAGCCATACTTATGCTGTAGATGTGATCCTACAGTGTACAGGGCATAAAATTAGAATTTTTACCAAGTAGCCTCTGGCTACCACGCTTTTGAAGTTGGTAGCCAGCTAGCAATTTTGGTCGCCAGTGTTTTTCGTGGCCCCTGTAGACTGCTGACATCATCATGGAGGCTCAATGGCTTCAATGGCCTCTACCATCTGTAGTAGACATTTCTCCAGCACATCCTCAGTAAATCCATCAGGGAAACACTATTGTACTAGTGTGATATTATGAAACGTCTGCACCACCTCACTATATCTGCCAGGAGATCTAAGCTTCCTGGAGAAAAACTGGAATCTGCATGAAAGAAGCTACAAGTTTGGGAGTCTGTTCAACAGTCATGCAGTAGCTTTTTCTGCCCACATGAAGTCCCACAGTGGTTTGACATTTTAGACTCCCAGCATGTTACACAGACTTGAAACAGACTTACTTCTACTGTCAATACTACATTTGAATTTTCAACAGCCAAAATATGAAGACAGAATTTCAATAGGAAATTTCATCAGTTCACTATTGTTTTATTTGAAATGTTGTTTTTTTTTTAATCAGTGTCAATATGATCAAGAATAGCTTGTGCGTCTACCTAGATAATGTTTATATGGTGATAGAAAAGTTTGGACAGGTCCCGTATGAAAAACCCCTGTTATCGCCCACTATCACTACATTTCAGAAGCATTTACAAGCATGTGTTGTAAGTCAGCCTGGCCCTTTAAGAAGGGGAGTAGCCTGATGGGTAATGTAGTTTGTGAGGTGCGGGCAGCTGAACGGAGCAAGTGAAGTGAGCATGAGCAGCGGCCGAGTGTTATGGATTTACATCCTCCGTTGACTGACCGGAGCCGAAAAATACAGACTGTGTAACGTTGTCAGTTCCTGAATAAAGTGCCGTTCAGAGCAGAGAAAACTGAACTTTTTCTTTCGTTTTCACTGGCGTGTTAGCCGCTTGTCACGAGCCTGGAATAGCACAGTACGGCGGTTTACCTACTACGGTTCGGAGACCAGAGGCTGTACGGTAACACATGAAAGCGCATTTTGATGTGATGCCATGTGCACCCAAAACATGGCCACTTTTCGCCAAATAAACTTTGTTTCTAAATTATTTAGATATGTTTGCCTTGGTGACACATGACAAATGTGCAGAAATCATAGAAAAAAAATCTTTTTTAGAAAAAAACCCTTTTTTTCTAAATTGATGGTGGATTTTGTGGCCCTTGCCACTGGCGACAAAGCAGAAAAAAACAGTCGAAATGGTCAAATTTTGGTCCCATTTGGCGACCAGTTAGTCGCAATTTTATGCCCTGGTGTAGATGTGATCCTACAGTGTAGTTGTGATTCACAAATCTAAACTAGAACACAGGCTGAGAGGAGCTGCTGCTGTATGGGCACGTTCAGTTCTGTCATGTTTACAGCAGTGTAAATGTAATGAGCTCTAACCGCCAGACTCCGCCCCCTCCTGGACAGACCTGGTCAGCAGTTGACTTCAGTGTGTAATCATGTGATTCTAAAGCTGTCAGACTCGTTTACTTTGACACCAGTGTTATTAATAAATATATAGGAACTGATACATACTCACATTTATCACTGATCACTGTCCATGTCCAGCGCAATGCATGATGGTACGGGTGCTTGACTGGTGACCATTGACCATGCACTACTTTTCACGATGCATTGTGGGATACATTGATTGATCTGTGTTGCGATGAACAGTTTTCACTGTATCCTCAGACATTGATGCAGAATGGATCATTTAGAGACCAGGGGGCTGTTCCAGACTCAGACCTGCTTCCAGAGCCTAGAACTGGTTCAGGGTCCTGGTTCCTGTCCAGTCACTGAACATCCCCACAAGCATAGATGGACCTGTGTGTGTGTGTGTGTGTGCGTCAGCTGTCAGAGTGTGTTTGAGTGAAGGAAACGTGCCTTCAGGGGACTGAAGTCACAAACACATGTGTGCTGTCGGGGTCCTCTCATCTGTCAATCACACCCAGCTGGTCAGTCCTGGAGTCATGAAGCAGCTTCACCTGTGATTGATCCTGAGAGTAGTGATGTGTTATTGACGAGCTCTGCTGGCAGATGTGTTGATGATGATGAGGAGGACTGATGAAGGCTTTCAGTTGTTTTTAACTAGAACAGATGAAACAAGGACAGCGTCCTGACGGCAGCAGCCATCAGACACTTCAAGCATCTCTGAGGACACTCAGCTGATGGGAGGAGACACCTCAGCAGTTCATCTCTCCTCATCTATTTTTTACTTTCGATGTGAGACAGAGAGCTGCTGTAAAAGTAGAGAAGAGTCACAGTCATGTCCAACAGTGCGTAAACACTAGAACCTGTGCTCCAAAGAAGTAAGATCCCTCAGTAAAAGGAGCCCAGCACTTCCTGTCCACGTAGCCTGGAGCAGAGATAAGTGACTTATCTCTGGGGTCTTCTGGTGGGAACCTCCTTTCACCAGTGTTCTGTTTGGTCAGTGAACGGGGATCTGTGGTGTAGCTCTGACTGCTCCCACCAACACAACAGCTGGACCTGCAGCATAGCTACCACCACCAAACCAGCCCCACCAGCAGAGAGAGCTTGGAGAGGAGCCAGGACCAGAGGAGGCGAGACCAGAGGAGCCAGGACCAGAGGATCCAGGACCAGAGGAGGCGAGACCAGAGGAACCAGGACCAGAGGAGGCAGGACCAGAGGGGGCAGGCAGGACCAAAGGAGGCAGGACCAGAGAGGGCAGGACCAGAGAGGTGGACCCGGCCCTCAGTCTGGGTTAGTTTCAATACTACAGCCAGGAACAGCTGATTTACAGCTGAATCCTTCCTCCAGGCTCACGTCAGGATGTACCAACAGTAACACACTCACACCTCCCTGGCCCAGAACACACTTTCACTTCCCAGCCAGCCTCAAAGACCCGCCCACCCTGCCCATCACCTGTCTGAAGTGCAGCTGCAGGAACTAGTCTTAGAGCTGCAGCACATCCCTCACATCTCTGAGTGATAACTGTGTCCATGACTGGAATGTGCTAACAGACTGTTGGCGCTACATGCATGTGTGTGGGAGTGATGGTGTGTTTTTATTTGATTTATTTATTCACCGTGGGTTTAACAGTAAGGGAATTGTCAGCTCTGTCCAGCTGGAAGGTTCAGTCCAGACGCCAGGGCGATGCTCGCCCTCCAGACTTCGTGGCTCTCAACCGGGAGGCGGTGCGGTCCGGTGTGGTGACATCTCATGAGACGAGTCAATACCGGGCTCAGAGGGGCGGAGCCACCTCCCGGAGGCACGCCCACAAGCAACATCAAGATGGGGCTTCTCGGCAGCCAGCACCTGTGCCTGACATCACGTTTGGAGTCAGCAACAGGTGAGAGATCCCACATGTAATTTCTCAGTAATTATTGATCAGCGATCACTGATCAGTGACTGATGGATGTGTGGTCAGGGTGCCGTCACAGATGGTAGAGCTCCTCTCCAACGAGTACGCTCGGCGCTGGGTGGATGACCAGCTGACCCGGACCAGCAGCCAGGAGCAGAGGGTGAGACAGAGAGTAGAGCTGGAGTGTGTTCACCTCTGATTCTGATAACAGGTAGAAAAACAGGTGAAAATCTGGCTGAGACTCTGAGGTGACAACTGACAAGCAGAACAAAATGATTCAGATTCATTCGAGGATTTGACTTGATGACAGAGACTAAAGCTGAAGAATAAGCCTGACCACATGACAGAATTTAAGAATACTTTCAGGGTAGTTGAGGGTTGTTCCAGGGTTAGTCCAGGTTTAGTTTTACGTTATCTTGAGGTTTGGATGATAAATAAAACAGTGTATGATTGTCTTTATATGTTCAGATGAGACCACTTCGGGCTGCAGAGACCAGAACCAGCCTGCTGAGGAAGAGCAGAACTCTGCCGGCCATAAATAAACAGTTCAAGTTGCCTCAGTTCACACAGGTAACACTCACCAGTTTCACCAGTACCACCAGTATCACCAGTCACCAGTACTAGTACCTGAACACTCACCAGTACCACCAGTACCTGAACACTCACCAGTATCACCAGTACCACCAGTCACCAGTACCTTAACACTCACCAGTAGCACCAGTACCACCAGTATCACCAGTACCTGAACACTCACCAGTATCACCAGTATCACCAGTCACCGGTATCACCAATACCACCAGTATCTGAACACTCACTAATATCACTAGTACCACCAGTCACCAGTACCTGAACACTCACCAGTACCACCAGAACCACCAGTACCTGAGCACTCACTAGTATCACCAGTACCACCAGTCACCAGTACCTGAACACTCACCAGTACCACCAATCACCAGTACCTGAACACTCACCAGTACCACCAGAACCTGAGCACTCACTAGTGTCACCAGTATCACCAGTCACCAGTACTAGTACCTGAACACTCACCAGTACCACCATTACCTGAACACTCACCAGTATCACCAGTACCACCAGTCACCAGTACCTGAACACTCACCAGTATCACCAGTCACCAGTACCACCAGTCAACAGTACCTGAACACTCACTAGTATCACCAGTATCACCAGTACCACCAGTACCTGAACACTCACTAGTACCACCAGTACCATCAGTATGACCAGTACATGAAACACTCACCAGTATCACCAGTGCCACCAGTATTACCAGTATCACCAGTACCACCAGTATGACCAGTACATGAACACACATTGGTATCACTAGTACCACCAGTACCTGAAAACTCACTAGTATCACCAGTACCACCAGTATGACCAGTACCTGAACACTCACCAGTTCTGCCACCGAGCTTTGTTGGCAAACATGACGGACTCCAACCGAGTTTTGCCAATGAGGTTGGTTGGCAACCATGATGGACTCCAACCAAGTTCTGCCAACGAGCTTGGTTGGCGAACATTACAGACTCCAACCGAGTTCTGCCAATGAGGTTGGTTGGCAACCACGACGGACTCCAACCAAGTTCTGCCAACGAGCTTGGTTGGTGAAGATGACGGACTCCAACCGAGTTCTGCCAATGAGGTTGGTTGGCAAACATGATGGACTCCAACCAAGTTCTGCCACAGAGCCTGATTGGCAACCATGACAGACTCCAACCAAGTTTTGCCAACGAGCTTGGTTGGCAACCATGACGGGCTCCAACCGAGTTCTGCCAATGATCTTGGTTGGCAAACATGATGGACTCCAACCTAGTTCTGCCACAGAGCTTGGTTGGCAACCATGATGGACTCCAACCAAGTTTTGCCAACGAGCTTGGTTGGCAACCGTGAAGGACTCCAACCAAGTTCTGCCAACAAGCTTGGTTGGCGAACGTGACGGACCCCAACCGAGTTCTGCCAACGAGCTTGGTTGGCAACCATGACGGACTCCAACCAAGTTCTGCCACAGAGCTTGGTTGGCAAACATGATGGACTCCAACCAAGTTCTGCCAACGAGCTTGGTTGGCAACCATGACGGACTCCAACCAAGTTCTGCAACCGAGCTTGGTTGGCAAACATGATGGACTCCAATCAAGTTCTGCCACAGAGCTTGGTTGGCAACCATGACAGACTCCAACCAAGTTCTGCCAACGAGCTTGGTTGGCAAACATGATGGACTCCAACCAAGTTCTGCCAACGAGCTTGGTTGGCAACCATGACGGACTCCAACCAAGTTCCGCCACAGAGCTTGGTTGGCAACCATGACAGACTCCAACCAAGTTCTGCCAACGAGCTTGGTTGGCAATCATGACAGACTTGCTGCTTGTGCGCCTTGGCAGCTCGTTGCTGACCTGGACCACGAGCTAACCTGTTGCTTGGTGATGAACCAGTAGGCTTGGTCAAGAACCAGGCGTCTGCTAGTTCTTGTTTCAGCCCTGACAGCACTGGTTCTGGCAGCACTGGCATTTTAGTTGTAACATTTGAAATGAGTATGTTTGGACAGATTTGATAAGCATTAATGTAAAGCAATATTAATTAGTACCATAGGTTAGCAGAAGCTAACCTGAACTGAACTGTTCCAGCTTCCACCCCTACGGGGATTGGGCGGTGGAGGGTAGTAACCAGAAACCTGTGGGTGATGTCACAGGGGGTTCTCCTACTTCAGTCATTGGTTTCTTGTTGTCGTACTAGGAAATGTCATCATGAAGGTTTAAAGCTCCTCATTCTGAGAATCAACAGGTGACCTCCTC
>JAGFBZ010000497.1:365000-381785 GCA_018398805.1 Hirundichthys speculiger | reverse complement strand
ACTGCAGCGAACGTCGTCACCACGTGATTCAGCCGAGGCCGTTTCCACTTCAGAGGATTGTTGAAGAAATAATTGAGGACAAAAGCAAAGAAAGAAAAACCTAAAAGAACATTTAAGCCATGTATCTGTTAGTGGTCCCACTAAAACAGCTCTAATTTGTTGAGGCGTGGACTTAAACACAGAACACGGACCCAAACATGGAACAAACACGTTAGTGACGGATCCTTTCAGCCCAGTTAGTTGTGAGGTCACCCCCCCCCCCCCCCCCCCCCCCAATAATCAATTTGCAGATTTGTTTGTCTCACGATCAGGTGACGCTTTAACAGACATTTCAAGATGTTCTGATGTAAAAATGTCTCATGCTTGATCAGCTGTAGGTGTGAATGTAACAACCACACAGCCTCGTCGTCAACATGGACTTTCTTTTTTTCCCGCCCTCCCACCAGTAAATCCTGCCGCCGCTGCGTTTATCAGACAAACGGCGCTCAAACACGCAGCCGTGCATGTGATATAAAAGTAAGTACAGTATTAAGCCTGAGCTTGTCACTGGTTCACTCAGTCTTCAGGTAATCACCGCTCTGTACCCACTAGACACGGCGCCTTAAGGGTGACTAAGATGGAGTAATTAATTACTAATTAATTACTAATTAATTAAGTTAGTAATTAAGTCATGATTCAGAAATTAAATAATTAATGTAGATCAAGTAGTCTAGCAGTCTCAGTTTGGCTTCTCTTTGATTTTGCTTGCCTATTTTCCTACTTTAATACATCGAATTTAAAGCTGATCAGTCTGATTTCCACGACTGCAACTGAATTGACATAATCAATGAAATTCCCTGTAAACAGCATTTTCCGACTCGTGGTTCAACTGGAAATTCAGTAATAATAGAATTAAACCAGGGGCAGAACCAGTGTTAGGGCTTAACAGAAACTTCAGAATACTAATAATAATAATAATAATAATAATAATAATAATAATATAATAATAATATAATATAAGTCTAGTAATAATAAAACCTGCCTCTAGAGGACCTGAGGGTCTCAGGAGGTTCATAGAACAAAAACAACTCTGATTAGAAACTAAAAAAAAGTAGGACAAAGTCTATTGAGAGTCTTACAAACTAATTAAAGGAAACAGGTAGCCAGAGCAAAGATTCATTACCTGCCCGTCTCTGTCGTCTAATATGAACTTTATTTCTAGATTTTGTCTCCATTCAAGCAGCCGTGTTTTTGAATCATTGTAATTTAATTGTGAAACATTTTCTCAGGGAGATTGTAATAAGAGCATCACAGTAAAGCAGTCTGCATGTACACTCTCAGAAATAGGGGTACAGTACGAGTCCTTTTTTGTCCCCTGAGGTACAATCTACACAAATGTACCCCCTAGGGTTAAATTGGACCTTAAGGTACATATATGTACCTTTTTGATGGTCCAAAAGGTACATATATGTACTCAAGTGGGTACAAAAGGTACAAAAGGGTACAAAGCTGTACCTTCTGAGGGTACTGCCCCAGTGACAAGCCATTGTACCTCTAAAGGTACAATTCTGTACTTTCTTTTCTGAGAGTGTAATAAAAGCGTTGACTGTTGTCTCTGTGACGGTTCAGATGTTTTTCAGGTGATAAAGTTAGTTTTATGTGATATATTTGACATAACTCTCAAAACCGAGGTCATCATGAGACGAGACAGTAGAGAGCTGTGTGTCAACGTTTCTAAGAAAACAGTGTTTCCTCTCGGTTTACAGCTTTGGAGGGGGGGAGGGGGAAGGGGGTCAGGAGGAGAATCACTTTTAAACACATATTTTTGTCTGCTTTTCAGGTGTTTGATGCCACAACGAGTGCTCTTCGTCCACTGGTGGGAGTGTGGTCGCCTGTTCATGAAGGAACTATCCTGAGAACAGAGGACCGTAAAATATGGAGCCCCGTTTGGGTCATAATTCAATGAATAAATTAGTCTATTATTATGATATACAGGCATTAATTATTCTAAAATATTTCCCATTTTTATGATAACGGTTTTGTTTTTCATAAGAATGAGCTTTTACATAATAAGGGCTTTGTTTTTCATAAGAATGATTCGTGTGTCAATCACAGCAGAGAGGGCGGAGCCATTTATGTGATTGGCTGCTCTTTCATTCAGGCATAAGCAACAGAACAGTGAATCGTCAAATCTGGTCAAAATAGTATCACCCGATAAATTGATCATTTTCGATATTGTCTGCTAACCTGGTCAAGGTTTCCCGTAGCTCAGTCCAAGCTGCCATAGCTACAATCGGACTAGCAGCGCACCTTGATGACGCCACGTCCCGCTGCTAACTGGACCTCACGGCCAAAACTAGTCGATGTCAGAGCGTAGAATGGAGAAGGATCAGCCAATGAGCGTGCAGGTCAACCACTGGCCCCGCCCACTGGCAAAAATGTCATTATTATGTAAAAGCTCATTCTTATGAAAAACGAAGCCATTATGTAAAAACTCATTCTTAGATAAAAAAGCCATTCTGAAATACACTATTATGCATTAAACTAAGATTAAATAATAACATAATAATAATTACATTTTTTTTCATAATGGGAAATATTTCATAATAATAAACATGTATTTCATATTAATGGGAAACATTTCATAATAATGAATACGTATTTCATAATAATAAACGCCTGTACTTCATAATTATAGACTGATTTATTCATTGAATTATGACCCAAACGGGGCTCCATAGTAAAAGACCGAGCATGTAGAGAAATGACATGACATGTGTAAATAGGATAAATGACATCAGGATGTCGGGTTTGTTTGATTAAAAGGACATTGTATAGACTTGTTCTGTAGAATGATTTGTGCTGTGATCTGGCTCTACCTAGAAAATAAAATTAAATGCAATTAACTTGATCCCCCAGTATTATGTTAGAGAAACACTGAGTGAAGATGTCTCTATAATGAAGCATCTGCAGCAAAGTTTAAAAAGCAACAGGGCTTAAAACTGAATGCAGTTCAGAACACATTTTGACAGTAAGATTTGATTGAAACTGCTTAAAAACAGGACAGAGAGGCCTAATTTATCACTTAACCAAATAATCTCTTTTCATCCGTGTTGAACCTGAACTTGTTCACGGTCAGCAGTAAAACAGATACTTTATAAACATATACGTGTAAAACTACTTTGAATGGCCATTTTGAATTTTGATAGATCTCTGTAGTTCTGGGCGATCTGACGATACATATCGTGGGGACAATATAAAAGTGTGTATCGTGCCATTTCTCTTCTATTGTTTCTATCGTTTCTAACCTAATTTTATCAATTATTACAGCAAATATGTAATTAAATAACCTGCAACGATAAATTTGATAGAAACATATCTACTTCTACAAAGTAGCCTTTTATGTTTACACTTTTATTCATGGTTAATGCCTTAAACAGAGTTCTCTTCAACCCTGATGTTTACTTTAGACACTTTATATTGGTTTGCAAACTTTGCACTACAAGGTTACAGATTTCAGAAAGTTGAAAAATAATTTGTTTATTTTTTATAGCTGAACTTCAGTGCAAAAATGTGTTTTTCCTCTCAGAAACTGTTGTGCACTTTAAAAAAAATGTGAAAGCTACTGTACCTCTGTACCTACCTGTTTTTGCTGCACTAAAATGTATGTTTGTGACAGTTAAGCTAAATGTCCTTTCAAAATAAAGTTGAAAAGTAAGCAATGAAATTTTTGTCAAACTTTTCAGAGAATAACTGAAAACATACTTTATTATGGTATATCGTGATATATATCGTTATCGTGATATAAAATAGTCCATATTGTGATGTATGATTTTTTCCATATCGCCCAGCACTAGATCTCTGTGTGAGGTCTGTTTCAGGAGCTGTAATGCAGAAGATGTGAACGAGTGTGTAATATCAGACGGGCAGCTTCCTACACAAACTGTAATCTCATCTCCATGTGGTAGATGGTGTCTGTCTGTCTGTAGGGACGGCTTCAATAAGAATGAAATGAGGTTGGCTGCTCCCACCGTCTGATCTTACGCCTCATTAGTATATCCTTCTTCATTTCCCACAGCAACCACTGAGGCGCTGTAGATGAGGAAATCTCTCTTTGTCTCTCTCTCGTTCTTGTTTTCACTCTCTGACTTTGCATTTGTTCATTTCCCATGGTTTCCACGCAGTCCCTCTGGCAGGAGAAGCGGCATCAGATTGAGCGGCTCAGGATGGCTACCAGACTGTTTGTACTGCTTCGGCTCAGCAGTGTACACATGCAGCTGCAATGGGAGATTTTTTTTTTTTTTTTTTTTTTCACTTCTCTGGTCTAATCTTAGTGTCCTTCACACGGTTACTGGCAGAGAAGCTTGTTATTTTCCTGGCGTGGAGGATTTTTTGTCAACAGGCATGCAAATACAGTCGGACACGTCTTGTGGAAAACAAGATATCTGGAACTGATAAGATGGTCACTGAGTGAATATAAAACCAGAATCTCTGACAAACTTAATCCCCGATGAGACGTAGCTTTCTCTTTTTTATAAACCGCAGGATGTTCCTGAGAAGGAAGCAGCAGGATAATTACTATTTAAAGTCTGTCCTTCAGCTTGTCTATCACTGCACTCTGCAGTTTTACTACGAGTCAACATATGGGACAGACTGGGAAGTTGTAAGAGCGGGTCAAAGGGGGAGAAAAAAAACACAAGGATTAACAACTCATGCTAAAACCATCAACTTTTATGCTGGATGCTCATTTTTAGTCCGAACATCCTTTAGTTCCAGGATCATCTTTGGATTAATGTGGTTAAATCTACCGTTACTGGTGTCATCTACCATCGTTAGATACAAAACACATAGGCCCCGATCGTACACTTCCTGCTAGCCGCTACCCACTAGCTGCTACCCACCAGCTGCTACCCGCAAATTGCGGGTTTAGGAACCTCCGCTAACCGCTTGCTAAAACTGCTATTCGTTATGCCGACTCCCTTACTGACATTGTAGGTGTGGCAATGGGCGTGTCTTTTGCTCTTTCCGCAAACTCGGTATCTTGCCATCGCGGGTTGCGGGTAGCTGGTGGTCTGATCACCCGCTACCCGCAACCCGCATGTCGGCGCGTACAAGAGTGCATCCAAATGGCATCAATGTGCGTCCACCTCGTTACATGTGGACGTGCACAAACGGCTCCACCCCTCGAATTAACTCTTGTATAAAAAGTGTGATTTGGCCTCAGTTGAACCCTTGAGAAAATGGCAGAGATCGCCTTAAATGGCTTGCTAACTGCCGGCGTTATGGTTTTCGGATCAGTTAATGGAATTAATTAATGTTTTAACTGCATCAGAAGAACATCGTTCCGGTCATTTTTCGATCAACACACAACTGTAACGTTTACGAAATGTGAGTTAGCGAAGCGCGTCGACAAGGTTACTCTTGGTCAAACATCTCAGTAGCTTGAAGCATTAGCCTTAGCTGCTTCAAGCTGCTTGTAGAAATTACAATAAAATGTAAACAAGTGCTCTGCAGACAGATAACTGTCCTCCACCAGTTGTCCTTCTGCATTCTTAAAAAAAAATGCCCTGATCTTGGACTTCATCATTTTAGTGGGTTGCTAAATGTCCTGCGTGCTATCACCACTTTCCTCCATGCTAACGTTACGATGCCGATGTTACAAGCTACATATTCACGAGAGACACAGTCGCAAGTCGCTAGCAGACTTGAATGAGGCTGATATTACACATCCTGGTAATTGACTGCTATAATGAGATGAAGTCAAACATAAACTGAAGTCAAACATAAATGGTAATTGTTGTCACATAAAATTTTACCGTGGTTTACGGCAATACCAGTAACTGCTCCATCCCTAATAAATATATATATATATATATATATATATATATATATATATATATATATATATATATATATATATATATATATATATATATATATATATATATATATATATATATATATATATATATATATATATATATATATATATATATATACAGTCATGGAAAAAATTATTAGACCACCCTTGTTTTCTTCAGTTTCTTGTTCATTTTAATGCCTGGTACAACTAAAGGTACATTTGTTTGGACAAACATAACGATAAGCCACAAAGATTGCTCATAAGAGTTTTATTTAAGAGCTGATATCTTACCATTTTCCATGGTTTTCTTGATTTATAACCTAAATCACTTGAGTTTTTACATCAATAGCTATGGCGTTGTACTGCCAAAAACACTGCTTTTATGCATTCAGTGTTTTCTTTTCTGTCTGTTTTAGTCACATGATGACGTTTAGTGGTACCAGGTATTAAAATGAACAAGAAAGTGAAGAAAAAATTGTGGTCTAATAAGTTTTTTCCATGACTGTGTGTGTGTGTGTGTGTGTGTGTGTATATATATATGTGTATATATATATATATATATATATATCTATATATATGTTATATATATATATCTATATATATATATATATATATATATATATATGTACTGCCACTGCTACCTTCTGTTGTTTGGCTCTTGCTGCTGGTTGTTCATATGAAAATATTGATATTGATTGTTCCAGCTTCTATTTAAAGGTTGGTTGAATAGACTTGAGAGTAGAAGGCAGGCAAACATTACCTTATTGCAATGAGATCAGCCCAGAGTCTAATGAAAGCCATCTGAGGTCCAAATGCCTCCAATATATATGTGTAGTGTCCTCCGGATTTCTTAATGCAAGTCCCCAGCTCAGCATAAGACAGGGCTCCTGCAGGGATGAAGGTGACATATTAGTTCTCGCTGTACAACATGACGGCGCTTACAGAACCGCAGCTGTTAAACTGTTTCAGCAGCTTCTATAGAAATACGTTGTCCTCCGCTGGACCCGGAGATCACCCCATGATCACCACATATATTGCTGTGGGAGCCTCTCTGGAACCTAGTCCATAACTTTAGAGCATGAGATTTAGGTGGCTGAATCGTAATTACAATTTTAAGCAACAGGAATTAAAGTAAGTAGGGAAGGGACTAAGGGAAGGTATTTATGGATAAGGTGCTTAGAGTTTTCATTACAGCATGGCAACTAAAGGATTTAAGGATAGAACTCCAATATACTGCTATCCTACAGTATGTGCATGGCACTGCTTTAGTACTGCTTCCTGCAGGACTGGTAGTTAAATTGTGACTGATGGAGATTATTGTATATATTAATTAAATCTTGTCCCATTCATGTTGTAACAAATGTGATAATGTTATAATGTTTCTGTGTCTGGATACAGTTCAGTGTGTATTATCTGAGCTGGTAAAAGGAAGGCTGGAGGGCAATACAAGCAGCACTTTTCATATCCAGAACCGTGTCTGCAACTTAGGTAACAAAAGCCCATTTAGTTATGCCCCTCTAAGCATCAGAAAGATGCTGTTTCTCAGATCACAAAGTCACAGTACCTGCTGAAAAAATGTGAAAGACATGGCAGGTCTGAAAAGCAACTGTGTGGAAAACCTGTTCTTGACTCTTAGTTTCTGTTGAAGGAATATTCAGATCATCAAGGAGCAAACTGAGATTGTGATGTTTCATTACTGTTTTTATTTGATAAAAGACATTAAATAACCCAAAGAGAATCTTGATTAGCCGTATTGGATTACGGTTAGAGAAGACCGGGGTGGTTGATTCCAGCCTCTTAAACTGGGTGCCGGTAACGGTGTCGAACAGTTGACATTTTCATTGTATCCCTGAGGTAGTTTGACCAAAGTAAGACGGACGCATTTCATTGCATTTCAAGGCTGCGGAGGAAATTTTTTATTTGGTTTATTCATCTTGTAATTTTGTTCATTTTATTTGTCTTTAATGATATAAAAGTGATTTATCTTTCTTAACAAGACCAATACAAGTGTTATAGTGTTTTGCAACGAGGCTCAGTGAGCTAAAGGCTCGGTTCCGTCAACTAGACCATAGTCCGTCAGATGCGATAGGTAGCCAGGCTAACGTAGTGGCGGAGCGGCCTAGAGTAGCTTTAGTTAGCAGTTCCCCTGCAGCACCGGAGCAGCCGGCCAATCAGGGCGGCTGGGTGACGGTTTGAAGGAAGTATAGCCCAAAACAAAGGCGCGTGGATCGCCATCACTCGCTTCACATATCAAACCGTTTTTCCCCGCTCAGCTACACACCCGCTGAGAAACCCACCCTGCACATACTGGACTCTATAGTCCAGTATGTGAGGCCGGCAGCTACGACCGTAGTCAGGTGTATCCCGGGTAGGGTTGCCAACCGTCCCTTGAAAAACGGAACCCTCCCGTATTTATAAACTAAAATACGAGTTTATAAATACCGGACGATTCCGTTTTACAAGGGACGGTTGGAAACCCTAATCCCAGGAGCCAGAGCGGCCGTCCTCCAAAAGTCTACTTAGCGCGATGTGATAGTGGCGGTAACAGAAATAATCTGATAAAAATAACAACTGTCAAAAACTTGAAGCCAAGAGAACTTGTAATTAGATGTGAATGTGAGGTCTCTTGGCTCTAAGTCTCTGCTAATCAATGATCTTATTACTGAGACTCGTTGCGATGTCTTCTGCTTATCAGAAACATGGCTACAAGAGGGAGAGTATGTGAGCTTAAATGAGGCTACGCCACCAGGTTATAATAATTATCATATTCCCCGGAGTACGGGTCGAGGTGGAGGAGTAGCAACTGTCTACAACTCCAGCCTACAAGTAAAAACAAAACCCAAATGCAATTATAATACATTCGAAAGCCTCACACTTAGTTTAACTTTCCCAAACTAGAAATCAGAAAAGCCAGTCTTGTTGGTAGTGGTGTACCGGCCACCTGCTGGTGCTTATCTGGAGTTTCTGTCTGAGTTCTCAGATTTTTTAGCTGGTTTAGTGCTCAGCTCAGACAAAGTCATCATAGTGGGTGATTTTAACATCCACATGGATGTTGACAATGACAGCTTTAAATTAGCCTTTACATCTCTCTTAGATTCATTTGGCGTCTCACAAAAAGTGAAAGAACCGACTCACTGCTTTAATCACATCCTGGATCTGGTTCTCACCTATACTCATAGATACTCATCACTTGTTAGTGTCGCCGCTGAATTCTCTTCTCTCAGACCACTTTTTAATTACATTCGAGTTCAGCATTTGTGGCATTAAAACAGAAAATGAAACGTGTCATTACAGCAGATATCTTTCTGAAGATGCTGTGAATAATTTTAAGGAGGTCATTCTCTCTCATCTCCCTATGGTGGAATATGATAGAATAGCTGAGGGCAATGACCTGAATCTTACTCCAGCAGATATTGATTACCTCGTTAACAATACTGCAGATATGTTACATTCAGCCCTGGATGCGGTCGCTCCTCTGAGGAAGAGGGTTTCTTATCTTAGGAGCTCAGCTCCCTGGTATAATTCACATATTCGCATGCTGAAGCAGAATGCACGTAAAATGGAAAGGAGGTGGTACTCCTGTAAATCTGCGGACTCCCATCGTGCCTGGAAAGATAGTTTAATAGTCTACGAAAGAGCCCTACGCAGAGCTAGAACATCTTATTATTCTTCGTTAATAGAAGAAAACAAACATAACCCACGTTTTCTGTTCAGCACCGTAGATAATGGATGGATAATGGATGGATAATGGATGGATGGATGGATGGATGGATAATGGATGGATGGATGGATGTCTAGCTCTCTCCTGTCCTGATTATCAGCAAAAACCAGCCAAAGTAACTTTGGACTCACATCCTGGTCATCTCCTGTGACAACTCGGTATTACTCTACAAAGCTATGTCACACATCAACAATGATGCAGCTAACTCACAGACTCTAGAAACTATAGAGACTCTAGAAAGTAATGTTGGAAGTTTTCTGTGTCTGAAACTGATGCCAACGGCTCTTGACTAGGAATCAGCATGTGGCCAGTTGGAAGTGATAATAAGTTACTAAGACATAAACAGAGGTCTCACATGGGAAAACACCACAGTTCTTCTCAATTAAAGGAGATAATATATTTATTACTCATGGGTTTACAACATTCCCTGTAGTCTTAATGGAACTTTAGCGACGTGCTATGGGCAAAATACCACAAAGGTGAAGTGCAACCGCTGCATTTTCAGTCATGTTTTTAAATGTGTTCATAAAGACTGGTTTCCAGGCATATTCCAAGGCATTGTTCAACACAAACATCACTGGGAGCATAAATCTCACTCAGAAACTTTTAAAGCTTGTTATAACATGAATAATGCGTCACAGCGCCCACGTTAAAAAACATTAAAAAACTGAACACATTCTCTTTGTCTGCATTTGACAACTAAACTAATGGTAGAGTTTCTCATGCTCCTTCAATAAACCCTGAGCTTCACTGTCTGTCCACTTTTCTGTGCAACTCCTTGCAAACAGAAAAAAATAAATAAACATGCAAAAAGACAGCATCCTGTTATCCAAAAAAAAAAAAAAAATTTCCTTTCTGCATACATTTATGACTTATAGAAACAAATGGAGACAATCAGCAGTGAGATTTCCAGCCCTCATTCAACAACATGGATTTAGTTTCTCCGGAGGAACCTCATTTTCATTCACCATGTCGTCTCATTACACCTTACATATAAACTCAGGTTAATGAGCTACTCATTATAACTCATACCGTTGCTGATGATCCAGTCATTTGCAGAGAAGGTCATCAAATTACTAAAAAAAAGTGACCAACACATTATGAATCTGGAACTAATAAGATGGTCACTGAGTGAATATAAAACCAGAATCTCTGACAAACGTAATCCCCAATGAGGCGTAGCTTTCTCTTTTTTATAAACCGCAGGATGCCTGAAGCTAGAATTATATAGACATGCTTTGTCACCCTCCCCTGAAGAACATAACAAGTAGCTTTTTTTGCTACCACAATGACGAAGTTGTGTTTGAAAAAGTTAAGTCAGTGATGATACGGGGATAAATGGATCAATGGCTGCGGTTACATGATGTTTTTTAATTCGGAATTAAAATTAGGAATTAAATAATTCCGAATTAAACTATTTTCCTTCGAGTTTACATGGAAATAGTAATTCCGAATTAAGGTTTACATGGAAAACACGTTAGTTCGGCTTTATCCAACTCCGCTTTAGGTCTGGGGGTTGGGAAGGGTTCTGATTGGATGGGGGGGGGGCGGACGTCTTTACATCTACCGGAAGAAAACAAACTTAGCTAACTCGATTAGCAACAACATTCCACTTATTTTTGACCTGGGTGGCGTCTCTATCTGTGAAACCTCCTTCATTTAACCTGGCCGCTTTGAAAAGCTCACAATTTTTATGTTTCCTGCCATCTGTTCTTTTAATTATTTCCAGTTCCTCCAAGCTATTTATTAAATAAATCGTCTCTGCTCTTGAACACCGTTTACTGCGTGCTGCCGGAATATTAGCGTCATCGCGACAGACGGGCAAGAGAACTAGCATGCGCAGAAAGACGGGAATTAATTTAAAGAGGAATGAGTGTAAACATGACCGCGGAATTACTTAATGCGGAATTAAAATGGAGAATAAACCAGCCACTTACTTCCGGAATTAAGTTAATTCGGAATTGACATTTTCATATGGTAACTTTTATTCGGCTTTACTTTAACTTTTATTCTTTAATTCTGAATTAAAGAGGAATTAAACTTCCCATGTAAACGCACGCAATTACTCTGACATCAGTCAGTAATCTGACACTAAAGTGTGTGTAAAAGTGAGTTCAACGGGCTCCACAATTCAAAATAGAAAAGAAAACTGGACAGATCCCCCCCCCCCCCACCCCCCTTTGGTTGTTTGTTTTAGGTGTCCTTGATATTTAAACATCCTGATCCAGGTCACAGAATCAATAACTGAAACGTGCAGGAACAGATTTCATCTGAATCAGGTGACTCCTTGCTAACAGCGCCAGACAAGTCAAGCCTCTGCACGTTGGCTCTTATTTGTGCAGGTATTTGTGTCTGAATGTGAACCAACAGGTGTGAAGGTTAACAGGCCCAGAGCTGCTGCTGCTGCAGGAACCTGCTGCACTCGCTAAGCGACAATAATATCAACATTAATGTGGAATAGCACCGAGTTGGTTACAGGTTAATATTCTTTGTTTTGTTTTAATAACCCAGAACTGTATATTGTTTCCTACCTATCTAACACATTCTTCTAAATCACATCGTACCAACAGCGTACCAACAACTCACCAAAGAGGGACAGCACGCCGCAGCCGATCCAGACGATCAGGGACATTCCTACGCTGCCCGAGTGCTTCAGGATCCCCTTCGGCGAGATGAAGATCCCGGCTCCGATGATGGTCCCGATGATGATGGAGATCCCTCTGAGCAGGGTCACCTTCTTCCCCAGTTCCACCTTCTTCTCGTCTTTGTCCTGCAGTTTCCCGCTGGGATCGATCTCGTGGTGGAAAATGTGTCCGTTTGAGTCCACGTTCCCATCTTTGTGAGGCCTGCCGTTCATCTTTTCAAACACAAAAACCTGCTTTCTGTCCCGGGATGTGACTCTCTGATGCAACCTGGAAACACTCAGCCAGTGTGACCAGTGAAGGCAGAGCTCCAGAAGTTAAACCCCAGAGAGGAAGGACCTCCTCGCTGTTCCCCTCTCTCTCTTTTATTGTCATTCATGCCCCGCTCACATATCTGTCGCTCCAGACCCTCGGGCTGCTTTCTCTTCACCTCCCTGACTTCACCCAACTTGTTTTGCCTTTTCTCTGTTACTCTGACTCGCATCTCTGTGTCATGTAGTGCTTGTATTTATTTATGCCCCCCCCCCGGCCCTCCCTTTGAGTCCTGCCTCTTCTCTAAAACCAGCTGTTGCTCAGCAGGTCGGCGTGTTGCGCTCCTGGACTGCGAGGTAATCGTGACTTAGCAACTTCTTTTCAGTGACTCGTCATCTCCAGTCGTTCCTGCTCTCTGTTTCCACTTCCTCCCAGATTCTGCTTTTATTCCAAGGATTTGTGCAACTTGTCCTGGGTCCTTTTCATTCTCAATAAATGGTAAAAGGGGGATCATGATTTATTTATTTTTTTTTAAAACTACACTGTATTTGGGTATAGTAGACCAGCTGCAACACAAACACACACACAGACAAACACACACACACACACAGGAATGTCTGTGCTTTCATAAGTCATTATAATCTAATGTACGTGACATTGGCTTCTTGACTTCCCATACACAAATCTGATATATGGCCATATATGTACATATATGTGACATATTTGCCAAAATATTTTATGATATATGTACATATATGTAATTGCAATATTTGATTTAAACTTATATTCTAAAATACATGTGCAAACATGTAGAACAGGTATTTGCTTTTGAAATATATTTTTAAAATATATGGTAAAGTAAGTGGTCTAGATATTTGTATTTGACATATATTCCAAAAAATTGTTGGAATATGTAGTTTAGATATTTGTTCTTTACATATATGTCAGAATAAATGTGCAAATATGTAGTCTAGATATTTGTTTAGAACATATATTTCAGAATAAATGCTCAAACATTCAGTCTAGATATTTGTTTAGGACATATATTCCAAAATAATTGTTAAAATTTGTTGACTAGATATTTTTTGATGGCTTATTTTTATATACAAGTCAAATACATATAATGAGCAATATATTGCTATTTCATATACCAACATTGATGCTATACTAATATATGTGACATATATGTTTGAAAAATATATGTGCTGAATATGCCATACATATATGTGCCGCATATATTTTCCATATATAAAAGGGGCCATTTTTTGTAATATTTTAAAATATATGTTCCAAATATGTACCAATATATGTTCACATATGTGAAAGACATATATGGACACCGATATTATATATGTTATTTAAATATATGGCCATATATCAGATTTGTGTATGGGTTATCCTACTTTGACCTTAGGGTTTTATAATGCCTTATATTTTAGTGACTTATATTTTAGTATCTTATTACGCCTAATTTGAACTACTTTTTCAGCACTAAAGACAAATGACTGCAAAAAGCAACCTGGAGTCCCCCGAACATAAACTGATTTAGATTTACTATAAGTTACTGCGGGACCACTTACTCCTGCCGTTAACCAAATTATAACTGAAATTTTAATAAATTACAACCAGAAAGAAAATAATAATGATGCAAGAGACAAAGCTTCTTTAGAAAGTCTCACTGGTGAAAAAGACAACAATACTGTTTCCTCTCCATTAATAACGTTTACTCACATCTACAATATTCAAGTATTGTGGAATACGATGAGCTTTTGACATTTTAAACTACTTAGTTCTTCGTTTTACAGACTTTCTTTAAAAACTCTTCAAAATATGGGGGTCCATGAATGACAAAAATATGTTCAAGTGCTCACTGTTTATGTCCATTGGTTGTTTGTTCAGATGTTTCCCCGTGTTTATTTAACTTTCAACAATAGTCTCTTTTAACAACTACTTTGTCTATGTAGATGCTCACTTGGCTTAACGTTTGGTTGTATCTATTCAGCTTTGGTTTACACTTCTGTTGTCTCCTTACACTCACTGTCTGATTGTGTCACCTGTTTTTCTCATTATGATGCGTCGTTGCTACGCGTCGTTGCTACGCATCGTTGCTACGCATCGTTGCTACGCATCGTTGCTATGCGTCGTACCAACGACACATCACAATGGCGCAGAGCAATGACGCGTAGCTACAACGCGTAGCTACAACGCATAGCTACGATGCAAAGGAACGACGCAAAGCAACGACATGTACCAACAACGCATAGCAAAGATGCATAGCAATGACGCATAGCAACGACGCATAACAACGACGCATAGCAACTACACGTACCAACGACACGTACCAACGACGCATCATAAGGAGAAAAACAGGTGACACAATCAGACAGTGAGTGTAAGGAGACAACAGAAGTGTAAACCAAAGTTAAACAGATACAACCAAACGTTAAGCCAAGTGAGCATCTACATAGACAAAGTAGTTGTTAAAAGAGCTTTGACACAAGTATTGTTGAAAGTTAAATAAACACGGGGAAACGTCTGAACAAACAACCAATGGACATAAACAGTGAGCACTTGAACATATTTTTGGCATTCATGGAACCCCATATGAAAAAGCTTATTGATTTCTTCAGCGAGAACCAATCTGCTTGAAGCGACAAGTCACAGATGAAAAAGTCTTTGACTTTAGTCTTTTCATTGAATCTCTGTAACATAAAGATTCCTTTAAAAAAAATGCAACTTCCTGTGCTTTGATTTGAGGTTTTGCTTTTGAAAAGGAACAGAATGGAGGAATGAAGTTTGTCGTCAGGGGACCAGTAGGTGGAGCTGCTGAGTGTGGCTGCAGTGATGAAAAAATACAAAAAGTAGTAAAACATCGAATAACTCTGAAAACACCATTCATGTGATCAATGATTCATGTGATAAATGAACGAGAGGACTGTGAGAGAACTTTGAAACGCAGCTCGAGTGAGATTTAAAACGATGAAAATATTACCAAAATAAAATATAAAGAGTGAATAACTGCCTTTTACGATAACTGTGTTATTGAACATTTTCTAAAGGCTCTTAGTTGCTTATTGAACAAATCAGATTAGTGAAACTTGTCCTTGCTTATTGTCTGTTTTGTGTTTTGAGTCTTTTTCACAAACGAATAACATTTAAAGTGTTTTTGAAGTGCGTGAGTATACGAGTGTTACAAACTCTGGCGCCAAACACTGAGACGTGGATACATTTATTACTCAGGCAGGTAAAAAGCAGCTCTGCAACTAAAACTGAATATCTGACCTTATAGCTGCATAAAAAAAATCAAATCAAAGTAAAAAGAAACAAACTAACCTGTATGTTTACCAGTAATCTGTAACTGTCGCATGATTAGCCTCCATACGATGTTCCCTCAGGATTAATCACATATCTGACAATGTTTCACATGATAAATGATGCATTAATCACATGATGATTGGAGGTTGGGGGTGTTACGTAAGCCTTTTCTTATGTTGAAGACTATTTTACGTGGAGCAAAGCTGATGACTCATATTGTGGGAGGCAGTTGAGTGTTGAAATCTAACGTTTGTTTCCATCTTAGTCACGGCAGCTGAAATCTCATTTATCATTTCATTTATTTGTTTGACCCATTCATCTTGGGGTTAAGACTTTTCCGCAACAGCAGTAAATCTTTTTCTCCTCATGTCTGCTTAAACCATTTAAATCTATGTATGTGGGAACAACAACAACAACACCGAATGTCTGAAATTATCAATCAAGGTGCAGATAAGGCAGATTACGAGGAAAAATGATCCTATCATCATTCTGCTGACACATAGGCCCCGATCTTACCCGTTAGCACTAGCCGCTACCTGCAAATTATGGGTATAGGAACCTCTGCTAAGCGCTAATGCAATCTTCTGCTCGCTATAGCCGCTACCCGTTATGCTAACTCCCTCACCTACTTTGTAGCTGCGCTACAAACCTCTGCCACTTATATTTCTATCAAGTGTTACATGCAAATGAAAGGAATAGAAACATATTAGAGAGCTGTATAAAGCATTTTAATTACCGCAGCAACAGTAACACATTAATAATATTTGGGGATGAACCTGCCATGGCTCACTTTCATCAGACTGCCCGGGCGTCCGGCCCAAACATTTTCTACTGATGCTTCTCCCCAGCATCTGTGAGGCCTGAGGGGCTCTGGAAACATCAATCCCACAATATAAGTGAAATTATGCGGCTGGTTAACCACCTCCCAATTCTTTTATTTATTTTTTTTAACTTACCACATATGGCAGAGTTTAGTATAATTAAAATGAACTAGCTGAAAAGAAATTCCTGGA
>JAGFBZ010000497.1:152500-360000 GCA_018398805.1 Hirundichthys speculiger | reverse complement strand
TAAAAAATGAGCTTGAACGTAGCTCCAAGTTCTAAAAAGGAATTCAAAGGAAAGAAAAACTTCAAAAAAGGTATTTTTATGGTGTGCCAGAATAAACACTGTTAGAAAATGTATCTCCGTGAGTGTGTAGCACTAAAACTGGCGGTTAGAGAAGCCATCAAAGTAGCACCTCTGGTAACAGAAAGAGGGGAAGAGAGGACAAAAAAGCTTTTCTTTTTCTCTCTTCGGTGCTCTCTGTGTACGATAAAATATCTTCTTTCAAATTCCAGCAGAATTCTCTTGAGAGGGCAAGTGTTTAAATGGCACAACAAAAGAAAGAAAAAGTACAAGCTCAAACTAAGAAAGAAGCTTTTTTTCTTTGCTTCCCTCGGCTGAATGAGAGCAGAGAGCATCCAAGGACACAGTCGGACGCTCATAAAGTCAGCAGGCCTCGTTCTCCTCAGACCTCCCGACACAAACACGCTTTGTCCTTCTCAAGTTCACTCTTCCCGACTTCAGTTCATGAATTTACAGTTATTGTTGGAGCAGAAGGGTTGAAGCATTCATGCAGGCTGGGAAGACACAGCAGGGTCTTCGCCTGCCTCAGAACTGCACCATTACAATGTCCAGGACAGGATTTAAGTTATCCTGAAAGTCAAAGGTTTTAAGTTTATGCATTACAAAAGTCTATTTTATCGCATTATATATCATTATCAACAAGAGCTTTAATAGTATTAGGGGAATAATATGCTCCTTTCCTTGAAGAGAAGAGATGATTCAAATCCAACCCTCTCCCAGAGTTACAATCAGAATCAACTTTATTGCAGGTACAATTTTACACATACGAGGAATCTGTTGTGGTGATGATGGTGCATGCAGTTAAGGAAAAATATAACAAACAATGTAAACTAAAATAATTGCAATATAAATATATATACACAAGCTGTTTGCATTAAGGGCAGAGTGACCAAGAGTGACGCGCACCAACACACCGAGGCAGCCGTCCAGGCGCCATCTTGAATACGTAATGTCTTTATTACGATGACATGTTTTTGTTTATTTATTTATTTATTACTTATTTAAACTTGATTCTTTTTTTTCTCCTGTTTCTTCTTAAAAAAAGAAAAGAAAGCGTTTGCCCTGTGGGTACAATAACAAATTTTACTGCGCAATGTACAATGTATAATTGCGTACGTAACAAATAAAGATCTTGAATCTTGAATGTCTGAACTGGAGTAAAAGAAGGAAAAAAATAGATATAAATATATATATATATATATATATATATACATGACCCAGTTAATTAGTCAGGCTGACACACAGGGATCTGCTGCAGAGGAGGACTCACAAAAACCCTGAGACAGTTCAGTCTGAGACGAGAGAAACTGAGTTTTCTGTTCCAGGAAGAATCGTAACTTGATCCAGCTGCCGTGTCCTTTGTCCTTTTATTCATATTATATACAGTAGGTACGAAAAGTATTCAGACCCCTTTAAATTTTTCACTCTTTGTTTCATTAAAGCCATTTGCTAAAATCTATTAAAGTTCATTTTATTCCTCATGAATATACACTCAGCACCCCATCTTGACAGAAAAAGACAGAAGTGTAGATTTTTTTTTTGCAAATGTATTAAAAAAGAAAAGCTGAAATATCACATGGTCATGAGTGTTCAGACCCTTTGCTCAGTATTGAGTAGAAGCATCGTACAGCCACAAGTCCTCTTGGGAATTTCACACGTGGATTTGAGGATCCTCTGCCGTTCTTTGGAGCAGATCTTCTCCAGTTCTCTCAGGCTGGATGGTGAACGTTGGTGGACAGCCATTTTTTAAGTTTCTCCAGAGATGCTCAGCTGGGTCTAGTTCAGAGCTCTGGCTGGGCCAGTCAAGAATGGACTCAGCAAACCAGTCGTCCTGTTCCTGCTAAAAAACACCTCCGTAGCATGATGCTGCCACCACCGTGTTCCACTGTTGGGATTGTATTTAGCAGTATCTGCTTTTTCTCCTCACATACCGCTTAGAATTAACACTAAAAAGTTCAGTCTTGGTCTCATCACACAAGAAAATCTTATTTCTCATAGTCTGGGGGTCCTTCATGTGGTTTTTGGGAAACTACACAGCTACAACAGCTGGTCACCAGTCTGGTCACGCCGCTGCAGCCGGCGTCCCATCCGTCCTTCAGCCTCCCATGTGATCACAAAAAGTTGGGACGTTTGTCTTTCAGATGAAATTTCACAACGTACCTTCTACTTAGAGGCAAACTGAATTTGATCTTGTCTAAACTTTTAAATGAACATGTCCAGTTATTTAATGTTTCAGTACTTATTGCATCACGTGACGTTCTTCTAACAAGGTAATTAAAAGGGTTCAGGTTTAAAAATCACAACAAGCGCCTGATCCATAAATCAGTCATTGCAAGGTTTCTCAGTGGGAGTTTAAAGTTTCACAAAGTGTCATCAGCAGGTCACAGCAGAGACACAGAGACACTGGAAAAGTCCCACAAAGGTATAGAAGTGGACGTCCACGTTGCTGATGACTGCTTCATTGTGAACAGTACCTTGTAGACATTTTTTTTATTATGGTATACCCACCACTGCTTTTGTTTCAATAACTTGTTGGAGGTGAAGAAATTACCAGTGCATGCTTCTACTAAAAGATCCTGCTTTCATTATATAACATCACTGTAGCATGAACTTTTACAATTCACATTAATTTCACCATCAATTTCTCTGAGTAGTGTGTATAAACATTTCACAAGACCAAATTGTGTCAACCTTTGAAAAAAAATGACAGATTATGTGAATTCATAGTTAGATATCAAAAGATATTCTGAGTTTACTGAACCTCCGTTACTGTTCTGGGTCCAGCTCCAGCCTTGTCCTTCACTGTCCATCACTATCAGGAGTATCAAAATGTTTCCAGGATTATATATACTGTTATACTGGGTGCGTTTACATGGGAAGTTTAATTCCTCTTTAATTCAGAATTAAAGTTAAAGCCAAATAAAAGTTACCATGTAAACACTTAATTCCATATGAAAATGTCAATTCCGAATTAAACTTAATTCCGAAGTAAGTGGCTGGTTTATTCCCATTATTCCCAAGTAATTCCGCGGTCATGTTTACACTCATTCCACTTTAAATTAATTCCCGTCTTTCTGCGCATGCTAGTTCTCTTGCCCGTCTGTCGCGATGACGCTTATATTCCGCGCTGGGCTTGTTTTCAAAACGGCAGCACGCAGTAAACGGTGTTCAAGAGCAGAGACGATTTATTTAATAAATAGCTTGGAGGAACTGGAAATAATTAAAAGAACAGATGGCAGGAAACATTAAAATTGTGAGCTTTTCAAAGCAGCCAGGTTAAATGAAGGAGGTTTCACAGATAGAGACGCCACCCAGGTCAAAAATAAGTGGAATGTTGTTGCTAACCAGTTAGCTAAGTTTGTTTTCTTCCGGTAGATATAAAGACGTCCGCCCCCCATCCAATCAGAACCCTTCCCAACCCCCAGACCTAAAGCGGAGTTTAGATAAAGCCGAACAAACGTGTTTTCCATGTAAACCTTAATTCGGAATTACTATTTCCATGTAAACTCGAAGGAAAATAGTTTAATTCGGAATTATTTAATTCCTAATTATTAATTCCGAATTAAAAAACATCATGTAACCGCAGCCAATGTTGTGTAGGTTTATACAACACACCAAAATGTCTTCCTAATTAAAACATTTAGATGACAAATACAGAGTGGCATTCAGCTGAAATGTCCAACTGTACTGTTATATCTGAATCACTGCAGATGTTTTCTGCTCACCATCATTTCAAACATGTCTCACAGTGATTTCAGTTTTATTCTTTAATTAGTAAAACAGTAAAAATAATGAAAATCCTGTATGTTCAAACTCTTGATTGGTTTTGTGTTATTCCTTGACAGAACTCAATGCTTCACTTCATATTTTGGCTTCCAGTCTTTTTTCCAGGTTCTTTAGCATAATAATAATAATAATAATAATAATAATAAATAATAATAATAATAATAATAATAATAATAATAATAATAATAATTTGAGGAAGAACATGAGGCAGCAGATAAATGGACAGACTGAAAGAAGAAAAACCTTTGTGCCGCTCTGTGCTCGCTAAGAACACAACCCCGAGCCAACCGCCGTGCGTGAACTCGTTGTAACAGCGTGCGTTTGTACGGTATGTGGAGTAAAGCAGCGGCAATGAAAACATTCACATTCCCAGATAGCTGGAGATAAAATGCATGCAGGCACGCGTGCCTTACCATTACCATCCCCTGACCACGTCGCTCTCATCCCATAATGCTACGCTGCCATCGGAGAAACTTTTCTATTAATTCATATAATTCAATCTTCTTGTTCATGTGGTGGAACCTGTTATTGTCAAAAGAGGAAAATCCTGTTCAGACCGTGAGGAACAAGCGATTTCACACAGAAATATTGAATCTGGTCTGATGAGTCCGCTGCAGCCACACTGCAAAAAATGCCCCGTCAAATTTAGAGCTGCACTATCTAAATATAAGCATTATAAATACAAGATGACGAAGCAGCCGGTGGAGAGGAAAAAATAAATAAATAATGGATGAGATCTGTTTACAGAAGTAAGATCTCTACATGCAACCGACGATAAAAATGTCAAGCTGTTTTATTAAGTCTAGATAATGTGCAAAACAAAAAACTAGAGAATGTTTCCTCTAGATCAGTGATTCCCAAAGTGTGGGCCGCGGCCCCCTGGTGGGCCATTGTGGGACTGCAGGTGGGCTGTGAGAGGTCATTAAAATCCTCGATCTTATAAAATGTTTTTAATTAATGTAAAATATTATTGACATGATTTAAAAACATTAAGAAGTAACAAAACAAACGAGTTAAGTGTTATTCTACTGTCATCTTAACTTAATGTGACAAGTGTCACCTTATTTGTTGACCCCTTACACTAATATCGGATCATGGTTCCTGGTCCTGTATGTTGATCACAGTTGTGATTAAAGGTTTCTTTGGACCGCAGAGATTTTTCACATTTCAAACTGGGCCTTGGTATTCTGAAGTTTGGGAATGGCTGCTCTAGATTATTAAAATAAGTCAAGTACAAAAAAGTCAGTGTCGTGGTGGAGACCCAGATAAGGCCAGTAAAGTGGAGGTCCCACGGCATAATCCTGTCTCTCAGGAGTTTACAATGTTACGAGTTATCTCAAAAACTTGCAGCTGGGATAAAGAATACGGGATTCGTAAGTGAGCGCACATCAAGAGAGCTTTTATTTCCTCAGCACGCTGGTACGGAGGTCGAAAAGCCCACGTTTGTCTGCAGAAATAAACTGATTCTTCGGGTACGAACATTATCTCACTGGATACAAAGTTGTTTGTTTTTCCTCTAAATTTAGGACAAATCATCTGATTGGATACAAAGATACAAAGGTATTTGTGTTACCTCAAAATTCAGAACAATCGGAGTCTACGGGTCTGTGTGTTTGTCTGACTGCGTTACCTGTTTGTTTTCAGGTAAAATGTATTTGTCTCGACCCAAAATGGCAGGTGCGTCCGTAAATGCGCCAAAACAAACAGTTTGTGTCGACTCAGATTAGCGCTTCTGTGTCGTTATCTTTCTGCCTGCGGGAGGTGATGGGCAAAATACAGACGCATGATCAGCAATACAAAGTCAACAGTAACATAAGCAATCAGTCATTTCCTGTAAAAACAAGACTGACTAGAAATCATCAAAACATATAATGACTTTATAATGACAAACTGGAGCCGGAGCCCTCCGAGCCTCAATAATGTCTTTAAAATATGTTTAAAAACCCCGAAAAAAGTAGCGAGTCACTGCAGTGAAACAAGACAAAGGCTCAACTGTGGTCTTTCTGTTTCCTTCACAGCCTCTGGTCTCTGAACCGTAGTAAAGAAACCGCTGCTATTGTGCTATTATTGGCTTGTAATTAGCGGCTAACACGCTAACAACAACAAAAGAAACAGTCTGGTTTTCTCTGCATGGAACGGGAACTTTATTCTGGCACTGCAGGAACTTGTAACATCACACAGGTTGTATTGTTGGGCTCCTGTCGGTTAACAGAGAATGTAAATCTATACACGCTGGGCTGCTGTTGATGCTCACTACACTTTTCATCTAACCCCGTTTTCATTCTGCTGTCCCACGATACACACACTACATTACCCATAAGGCCACACCATTACCCATAAGGCCACACCATTACCCATAAGTCTACTTTCTTAAAGGTTTCTGCGATTTTTAAAAATTCTTTAAAATTATATTATATATTTCTGAAAAAATCCGTGAATAACTACAACCGCGGAACGTAAACCGTGAAGTGGCGAAGGATCACTGTAAATAATATGGCCTGACGTACTGACGTACTGACATACTAGCCAAGCTCATCTTCAGGATGTACGAATACCTGAATTATTATGAAGAAGAAAATAAAATAATTCTGTAGTTTTCTTTGGTACATTCTAATTAAACTGCTCTGATTTAGATTTTTGAAAATAAATGAGTAGCCTCTTAATACTTTCAAACAAAATATATGCGAGTTATATACCTTGAACTAGCTTACACAGTTAAGGATCGTACCTCTATTTCTTATCTGCTCTACCTTCATCAGAACCAGCATCCGTGTCCAGAATCGTAGAATCAGTCGTTTGGCCAGATACACGAACCATTCGTAGCTCTTTTAACCTTCCTTCCTGTAGTTGGTTTTACAAATGCTCTAGTTTAAACATTGCTATTAATGACCAACACCACATACCAGAAATATAGAGCGGATCATTACGTAGTCCTCCTTCAGGCTGGATTTGTTACTCCGACAGACAAAAACACACAGAAATCAAGTTCAGCTGTTGGCTAATTTAGCTAAATTCCTTTATCCTGTTAAAATGGGCAGCTGTATCTAACTGGATTACTTTAAGGAAGTCCATCTACGTTTAGATCAATCTCAACAGGCTGTTTTCATTAATCTGGATGTTGGTATTCTATAGTTGTGTTAATGTATGTTCCTTGTTCTCAGTTAAAGGAGCATCATGGGAGTCGATCATCCCCATGTTTGTTACATAAGCATATCAGGAAAACGATGCCAGATCTGCTAATGCAGGGACTTGATCTAATCCAGATTCCATGTGAACAAGAAGTTTTTTTTCTTTCTAAAGTCAACAGAACCTTCAGTTTCTCTGAAACCACAGCTCCCGTGGTCATCCAAAGGTTTTAAAACTATCGCCTCAGCTGGATCTCTTTTAAGCAGCCTGGCCTGGACACGTATCTGTCTCATATTGCAAAAGATTTCCCTCCGAAGATTTGTAATCATTTCCCACATCATCCCACCAAAGATCTTTCCCTCTCCATATTTTCAAATGATACGTAGACATTCGGATATCTGTAAATATCCAAAAATCACATGCAAGTATGTGTGTGTATGTTTGTGTCTGTTTTTGGGTGAAATGTACTAGCATTATTTGGAAAATAAAATATGTTACAGGTCACAAGAACTCTAGCATTTAACTCACAGTGTTTATGTGACAGTGGGTGCGTTTACATGGGAAGTTCAATTCCTCTTTAATTCAGAATTAAAGTTAAAGCCGAATAAAAGTTACCATGTAAACACTTAATTCCATATGAAAATGTCAATTCCGAATTAACTTAATTCCGAAGTAAGTGGCTGGTTTATTCCCATTTTAATTCCGAATTAAATAATTCCGCGGTCATGTTTACACTCATTCCTGTTTAAATTTCCCGTCTTTCTGCGCATGCTAGTTCTCTTGCCCGTCTGTCGCGATGACGCTTATATTCCGGCAGCACTCAGTAAACGGTGTTCAAGAGCAGAGACGATTTATTTAATAAATAGCTTGGAGGAACTGGAAATAATTAAAAGAACAGATGGCAGGAAACATAAAAATTGTGAGCTTTTCAAAGTTGTAGCGGCTAAGTTAAATGAAGGAGGTTTCACAGATAGAGACGCCACCCAGGTCAAAAATAAGTGGAATGTTGTTGCTAACCGAGTTGTTGCTAAGTTTGTTTTCTTCCGGTAGATGTAAAGACGTCCCCCCCCCCATCCAATCAGAACCCTTCCCAACCCCCAGACCTAAAGCAGAGTTGGATAAAGCCGAACAAACGTGTTTTCCATGTAAACCTTAATTCAGAATTACTATTTCCATGTAAACTCGAAGGAAAATAGTTTAATTTGGAATTATTTAATTCCTAATTATTAATTACAAATTAAAAAACATCATGTAACCGCAGCCATTTACAGTACTTAAACGTACCTGTTAATGCCAGAAAAATACTTTCTTTCCTGCTTACCTGGATTTACCCTTTACACGACCATCTCTGCTGATAATTGTGTCAGACGGAGAGGTGTGGCTATAGTTGCAAACCCCAAACTGAAATTGAATTGGATATCAGTGTATCAAAAATATGCCCTAATGTGTCATAAAAGAGCATCTACCTTTCAAGACACGCTAAGGATGACTTTTTATAATTGTTATTGGCAATCCTTAGGACAAAGCCAATAATTTACAAGAATAAAAACAAAAGATTCATTGTCACAGGTGTGTTTTATTTGATGTTTATAGCTTCTTCGGAGAAATAAATAAATAAAAATAAAATAAATGAAAAAAGGTATCGATGAACAGAAAACCCTGAGTTTAGAGAAGACTTTTAAAAGAAAACAAATTAAATTTAACATGGCAATAAAGGTGAGTGTTGAGAGTTGATGCAATAAGACTGACGGTAAGTCTTAGTTACAGAGACGAAGCCGTCAGCCATCAGTGAGACAGTACGGTGGATCCTCAGAGACAGTGACGTCCACGCGAGGGATAATCCCTCGGACAGTTCGCTAACACGTCTTCTCTGATCCGAATTTAACTCAACACCAACTTCTATTTATTCAATATCTCTCCCTGGCGATCCACGGGCTTTGCACTGAATCCAAATTAGATCGCCACGAAAACTGAGTTCATCTGTAATTTTGGGGTATTTCAGAGACAGCGGCTAAAGTATTGATCCATCCATCCATTTTCCTCACCTGCATCATCCTTTACAAGCTGTGGGGAGGCTGGAGCCTGTTGCTCCACCTGCCATCAGGTAAGGGGGGGGGGGGGGGGGGGGGGGGGGTACATCAGAGGTCACCTGTCCATCACAGAGTCACCTGGACAAGAACAATGTGCTCCCAAAGTCTGCATGAGTGAGTTCAGACTGTCACATATTTATTTATTCAGACTTCTGTTTGTCAGTTTTCATTAAATATTTTTTATTTACTTTATATTTTAATTTATTTTTGTTCCGTAATTTATCCATTTTTATCCATCTTTTTTTTTCCATTTATCTTTCATTTCTTTGTAACTCACACAAGCTGAAATATTCCTTACAGTTGTAGATAAATAAATATTAAATCTACACAGCCTAGTACAGGGTTTGGCAACCTTTACTATCAAATGAGCCATTTTTTTGCTCCTCTACCTTTAATAAAATTAATATGGAGCTGCAAAACCTATTTGGCTCTTCAAATAAAGATTACGCAACGTATGAAGTTTTATATATAATTATACTGTATTCAGAGGAATTTGAATCTATCCAAAAGCTTATTTCTAGTATGTTTGGCAGTTTTTAAAGTTTTTAATGCAAAAGGAGGTCACACAAGATACAAATTAAATTTTTATTTCCATTTTTTTTTTTTTTTGTCATCCACTGTAGAACTATTGTTTGTTGCATTTATAAAATTATAGAACAACAAACAGAAAACTGTTGACATTTTATTGCTGTTTTTACCTGTTATAACAAAAGGAAAACCTTAAACTTCAATAAAGACTGTATATTGGCTGCTGCTGTACGGTATATGTTTGGGAACAGAACCAAGACACATTCCTAACATGGCAGTAAATATATTGAATCTTAAATCTTTTGAAATAAGAGTAAAAAAACAATGGCATGTGTGGACCTACTTTGAAATAAAAACAAACCATGCAGGTCTATTTGAGTCATTCGCTTATTTGTAAAACATTGATCAAATAAAAAGTAGCCCTCTTTGAAATAAATAAAATGTATAGCTGCAGCTTAATAACTTAAAAAAATAGTCAACATAAAAATAGGCCAGTTTGTGTTTAATTATGACTTAAGTCCAGTGTGTTTTCTCTTCAGCCACCTACAGCTCTGACCTCTGACCTCTGAACAACCATCGAGACTGAACACAAAACACAACCACATCAGCTCAGCCTCAGGTTCTAAAATAAATATGTTTTTGAAAAATAATAACCTATTAAATGAAAGTGTTCTTGCCTGTTTAATGCGATTTCTGTTTCTGAACATCACTGCAGAGCTTCTCTATATCAGGTCTGTAACAGGACTGCAGGCTGGCGTCAGGGAGACGCAAGCAATATTTGGATTTGATGTAGTTCAAACTGCAAATGTAAATGTCTTCATGTTCATACAAGTGAACATTCATATTCACATTCATGTTACAAAGACAAGTTTGTCGGGTTTGGGGAGGTTTCCAGTGTCGCTCCATTTGTGCTCCCGAGCAAGAATCGCCTTCTAACAATTTTTTCCCCAAAGCTACAGAGAGCCATCACAGAGGGGCTAAAGAGCCGCAGGTTGCCGACTACTGGTCAACAAGTAGAAATACAACCAGGAAAACAAGCAGACGGACCAGCAACCAACCAGGGAATGACAAGATTTATATGCACATAGGGACAAACAAGAGGCAGATGAAAACAATCAGGATGACAAGGGGGAGGAAGAAAAGCAGAATACAACAAAGACAAGACAAACCTTCAAAGTAAAACAGGAAACAGGGTAGACTAGAGACAGATGGTGAGATGCTAACTTGACACAAAAGAAAACAAAAAAAAAAAAACAAGAATGCCATGACAAAATTTTTAATTTAGCTCTTGTACATATAATGTGTATGTATATTTTTGTCAGGGGTGGCCTGAGAAAATTGGTCAAAAATTGAAGGAATGATGAATGGTGCTAAATGCAGTTACATTCTTGAGTCCTCCAAAGAATCGAGACTAGGAAAGAGTCAAATTTTACTGCTAATGAGCAAAGAAAATAGCAGCACAGGTAACTAATTTTAAAAGGTATCTATTTGATATTCAAAAGGTGAAAGTATGGAGATCCAGGATGTTACAGATTGGGAAAAGGGTAAGACATCAAATGAGAAATGGCAAATCATGTTGGTAAAACCAAAAAACAGATTTAAACTGATCCTAAACTTATGCAGGGCCGAATGTGGAGCACTGGGACATTCAGGTGGAGATGGGCAAGAAAACACAGATTGAGGAGAGGAAGTCGTCTGTTTCAGGCAGGGAGGAAGGTAGTGGTGGAAGACGTAATCTTGAAGGTGAGTAATCCAACATGGAGGAGGAAGAAGACCAGGAAAGAATGAAGACAAAGAAGTTTCCCTGCTTCAGCACACCTGATTCTAATGAACGGGTCGTTAACGGTCTTGTGCACACCTGGATGACAAGCTGATGTTGATTTTGCAACTTTTCAAGACTGTTAGATCACAATATACTTCCCAGCAAGTACTTAACCATCCTTTTACTTCAGCAACATTAGCGCCTTACTGGACCAGGGAGCATGCCAGTGGAAATCACCATGAGTTATTTCACTGGACCAGTACGAGATACTTATCATGGAGAATATATAGAAATATGTAGAAGTGTCTCAAGTAGGGACATTGACAAATAAGATGTTTCTAAACGTAATTGAATGTGACACCTTCTGAAATGACCCATACAATTGAAGTCTTGGGGCACAAAATAACAAAACAAAAATATATATCTTCTTCTTGCAATGAGAAAATGAAAAAAACAAAGACTTTTCAAACTAAACGCTATAATTCACGGGAATCTGACAGTAGCGTCTTCACAGAGGATTTATCCTCACTCGAACATGACTGCACGGGTCCCTGAAGCAAAGGATTTCAATAAACCGAGATGAGCCTCTCTAAAAATATCAAGATAATGAGAAATTCAAATAAACACAGTGAAGAAAAAGTCAATACTCTGAGGGAAAGAGTCGCGCTACACATTAACACCAAGGTCATTTATTATGCCCACGGCTCCAAGTGTGCTGCAGCTGCATTCAGAGGGAAACTGCAAATCTAATTTTCTACGCGTCTCAATAAGTAGCAGAGCGACTACACTCACTTATCATTCTCTGTCGTGCTTCTTTCTTCTGTTTTCATTCTTTCTCAACTTGTTTCAGTAATTGCCTGGGCCACTGACCCGACTCCTCATTTATAAAACTGTGCATAGAATCCTTACTAAAAGTTTCCGGGCTCTCAAAAGCCCAAACTGGCGTACACCAAAAAAATATAAAACTGTGTGTACGTGTCAAATGTAGATCCTGTTCACTGTTGTGCTTTCTTAATTGTGTTCATCACCTATTTACTTTTATTTTGTGTATTTTAATTTATGTATTTGCAGTGATGTTTACTTTGGTTTGAAGTGCACTTTTTTTAATTTATTTATTTTTTTTAACTACAGTAGGTGATTGGACCAACAGTTGCCAGGGGAACCGGATGATAGAGCAGATCAACAGAGCAACACGGGGAAGATTGACGGCTGGCTGAACAGGTCACGGACTGATGCACACGCCTCCTCCTCTTCCTCCTCTTCCTCCTCCTCCTCCTCTTCCTCCTCCTCCCTGAGGCTGCTGTGGGGTTCATTGTGTGGCTGGACCCCCTGATGTGCAGAGCTGGATAATTTACCTGCGACTCTGCAGGTTGCGTTCAGGCCTGGAACTGCCAGGTGTTGAGTTTAATCACCTCATTTTAATATTTGTCACTTTTTAATTCTTATCACCAAGTTCTTATGCATTTTGGGTGACTGTTTTATTTATTTATTTTATTTTTTAAGAAAAATGTCTATTTAAAAATAAAAACTGCAAGCATCCCTGCCTTTATTCTTGCACAGCTGGTTCCAGTAAATCCCACTCAGTGTGTTTCTCTGTATAAATCACAGCCCACCTGCGAGTTTGCGCAGGTGGATTCGTCTCGTAATCCCACCTGTTGCCAGACACCGAGAGCGGCCGACACCTGTACTGGGATGTGCGGTTCCGGCGAGTTGGTCTTTTTAATGCTGGACCCAGTTCAGTACATTGATCCAAGAGGAATCTAAATTGGCGTATAAACGAGTCGTCATCATGGGCCAGGAAATACTCGTCGTCCTAATCCTTCAGGATGGTAATCCTCAACGACTGCCAGCGCATCCGTATGCAGCATTACGCACGAGGTCACCGCACTGTTTACATGTTTACTCAGCAATTAGACTGATGCATTAATTGTGACAAGTTGTGTGGCAATCAGTGATATCCATCACTCCGATATATGACTTGAAGATGGAAGTTCGATATATGAACGTACTGTTCTGAGTTCTGATGGAAAAGTCACGGCTCGCTACAAGAACGCATCTATAATACTGCAGTCTCGGGTGTTTATGATCTACATGTCTCATATGAAATGAAATTAATTCACCACCTCACCATCTGCGCCTCCAGTCCCCCCCCCCCCCAAAAAATAAATATTTCTGTGCACGGATCAGAATTTACATACAGGTGCACACATTCTGCCATCAAATCTTTTTTTATAGATCACAGTCTTTGCTTGGAGAGGGACATTCACAACTTTCAGACCCAGTTAACTTTCATAAATAAGGCTCGTGCACGTGGCTGGACTGTGACTCCTGTGATTGTACTGTGTGTCTGTGAGCTGCAGGAGGTCTATTTATTCATTTTGGGTTATTTTTATGCATGAACAAATAAAAAGTTTGATGGAAATAAAAGGTGTAAATGTGACAGTTTTGCACGACTATGTAAACATGTACTTCAGATGTGCTTTGACTGATGTCTCAGATGAAAGAGTGATCATGGTTTATTTCAACTATATGATGTCAGCTATAATATCTTAACCTCAGACTGACGGGTTTTGTCCCGGTTTGTCCAGGTTTGGTCCAGTTTAGCCACAGTAAGATACATGACTCGAGTAAGCATATTATTGGTTAGCTATTGCCGCCGGGTGAACCTGCCTGTCTGCACTTGTGGCCTCATGTGCTTTAGCTGTGAAGAACAAGATGAGTCAAGGACAACCAGAGCTTTACAATTTTGCTGTGCGCTTATTAATCGGGTCCGGTCCAAGTGATGAACCGGGCTTTGGGACGGTCGGCTCCGTCGCTCGCCGGACTGAAGGAGCTCGGTCTTCCCAGAGGAGACGGTCTGGTTCATCGGTGTTTCCTCCTCTGACCTGGAGATATCTCACTGGTCATCATTATGGAGATATACTGGTTTTAACGGCTGTTAACTGTTTTAACGGCTGTTAACTGGAGTTAGCACTCGGACCACGGGACCTGGCATGAAAAGGAGCGCTGGACGCCGGCAGCTCCTCTAGTACACCAGACTGGAGTACTGAAACCTGAATTTCCCCCTTGGGGGATTAATAAAGTATATTTGAATTTGAATTTGAATACCTGGTGTCTGTATCAAACCTAACACAGATGAGCATGAATAGGAGCTAACTGCAGCTAAACGTGCTGTCTGAAATTCCCAGTCCAGGTATCAGACAGTCACATCATCACATCCGTGGCTCATACAAGTAACAGACTGGTAAGTGTCAGTTTGCAGGTGTTGCCATAGAGGGCGATGTTGGCAGTCCTTACCATCTCCTCAAGTACCGACTAACCCGCCTTTCCAGATCTGAGTGATTGGTAACTCATAGATGAGCTGTGGCCATAATATCCCTGCCAGAATCCCGTGTTGGTAAACTGGTGCCTTGAATTTCCCTGGATGGCCCGTCTTGTCGACATCCTTCAGCCATCCCTCCAGCTCCTCTAGATTAGCGCACAGCACTCACATCTCACATCCCAAAGCTGGAAAAAGGAGCTGTCGCAAGACCTGTTTACAAATGCAGGTCAAGGTCAGATTTTTTTTATATATCACATCTATAAACAATAAAGTGGACCGAGGTGCTTAACAGTAAAAATAAAATATAGCTTTTCCTGTAAACTATTTCTATTCCATCTCCACGGCCACACGTCCTTGGAGAGTTGAAATATGTTCAATCAGGTGGCAAAAGTTCTCTAAAAGCACTGGCCTCAACGACAGTCCTCCATGACTCTGTTACACAGAAGAAATCCTTAAGAAAGAAGCTGCTGTGATCCATCATTCAGTGAGGCTATCCTGGCGGGGGCTGGAGCTAGCACCAGGCTAACGTCTGTCTGAGGAGGCCAAGCAAGTGGCCGCAGGCTAAGCAGGCTCAGCCCTAACTCAGCGGAGGTACGGAAACATGACGGACGATGTCTGGCATGGAGGCTACTCGCTGCTGCTCCGGGACTTATCTCTGCGACGCTGGACGCTGGACGCTGGACGCTGGACGCTCCAGTTTGTGCCGGTTTGTGGTGATCTGTGGTCGGATGTCTACATACTGTCTGCAGGGGGCGGATCGGTCCTCTTGTGGCTGGTGGAGACGTGCCGCCGCGGACATGGACGGTGTCGCTGGAGGCCGGTTCGGGAAAGCTAAGCTAAGTAGTCCTGAACTGCTACCTGCAGCAACCACCGCCACTGGATCCGGGCTGCAGCGTCACAGAGCCGGGACGGGAGCCCCCGACGTAGCGGCGGCGGCGGCATGCTGCCCCCGTCCAGCAGTCTACACGCCGGATGGGTCAGCTGACCTGGCAGGGGCCGTCTGGTGACCTGGTGGGGCCCAGCACCGCCGGGGGGAGACGACAACGGCCTGGTCCGGTCCGCATGATGAACCGGGCTCTGGGACGGTCGGCTCCGTCGCTCACCGGACTGAATGGAGCTCAGTCTTCCCAGAGGAGATGGTCTGGTTCATCGGTGTTTCCTCCTCTGACCTGGAGATATCTCACTGGTCATCATTATGGAGATATACTAGTTCTAACGGCTGTTAACTGTTTTAATGGCTGTTATCTGGAGTTAACACTCGGACCACGGGACCGGGCATGAAAAGGAGCGCTGGACACTAGCAGCTCCTCAAATACACCAGACTGGTGTACTGAAACTTGAATTTCCCCCTTGGGGGATTAATAAAGTATTTTGGAATTTGAATTGAATTGAATTGAAAGGAGGTGATGCCAGGGCTGCTGCTCCACATCTGAGCTGACCAAAGGAACCAGACAGGACCTGATCAGGTCCAGACGGTGCCACGAAGTGAAATGACAATATAGCAACCAAGTATGTCTAAAGATAAATGGCAGGAGAGCGGACCAGACAGGCTGTTAGCTTCACCTGCCGACTGCTGCATCTGCACACCTCTGGGTGAAGGCGGAGCCTGAACATCTGTAGGCGCACCTGAGAAAGTTTTCTGTCCATCGTGACCAAACAGAACCAGTTATAACAAATGTGTGTTGCAACAAAGTAGCTTCTCCAGAAAACAACAAGCACATACACTTTTCACCACATTCTATGTTATAGAATTTCATCTTTTATTATTTCTGTGTTTTTCCTTGAACCAACCTCAAGATATTTGGGAAGGTTTGAAGCCACGTGGATTCATTTTTACAGGATACCCTGTTGGCTAACTTAACAGAGGAGATAATTTACAGACACATTTTCTGGTCATTAAAGTGACCTTGAAAATAGGACAAGCAAGAGAAAGAGAGAGAGAGAGAGAGAGAGAGAGAGAGACGGACATAAAGACAATATAATGAACAATACAATACAATAATGGAAATGTTGGGGAAATTACAAAAAATAATTACAGAATAGAAAAAAGAGAAATAAAGATCAGCTTTGTCTGGATAAGTGCTTTGGGTGCTCTTTTGGATGAAATTGTATTTCTTATGTTATTATTTTATAAATCTTTTCACATCAAAAGGCACCATCCTTTCATCTCTGAATGAAAAGCTTTCATGTGTTCAGCAACATTTAGAGACGTTCGCACCTTTTTGGCAGGTGTGTAATTGCCTGTTGTTGTCAGAGAGCTGCAGGTAAACGTCAGGACGTAGAGAGGAAGCTTCAGCAGCTAGAAACGTGTTAACATCTCACTCTACACAAGAAACCTGCATTTTATTTTATTTGCCTTCACCTTAAACTGGCATGGGGGAGAAAAATCACTGTTTGGGGAAGTCTTATTTTGTTTTCATATTTTAGACATGCTCCCCTCACTGATATGTTTTTTTATTTTTTTATTTTTTTTTGCATGCTGCTACTATTCTCACACTGCATTTGAAGCTGGAGGTTGCAGCAACGATCTGATTTAATGCCCTTAAGAGCCGTAAATGTGAACTGTGATCTAATATTCCCCGTTAACTGCCTTCTTCAACAGATCTGCGGTCCAGGTTTGCCAGACGACTTACCCAACGGATCTCTCCCAGGTGATCTGGACCATGCGGCCCATCTCTGGTGTCACAGGTGTGCCAGGAGGTACGACATGACACCAGCGGGCCTGTTTGCTGTGCTGTCGACTGTACGTGCACTAGAACCTGAACACGTGGAGGAATGTTTTGTTCAGTGAGGAGTAACAGGGTCTACCTGGATAGTGGGATCAAAATGTGGAGAATGTTAGATTTAGGAGGCTTGACAACTGACCTAGTTTTAACAAACTTTACTGTACTGCCATCTGTTAGCATCACTAACACGAATGTTCTGCCTCCGCCTCACGTATCCGTATCACAGATCACGTAGCTACAGGTGCCTCTAAAGGCTGAATTATACTCGAACCTCAGGTCGTCTGCGTCACCTACGCAGACGACGCAGAGGTGCCCCCCCCACCCTACGCAGAGACCCCCATGCACCTCTCCAAAAAAGTAACTCGACGCAGACACTACACAGAGAGGGGGAGGAGAGAAAGGAGGCCTCTGATTGGTCAATTCTACATCCACATAGAAAAGAGCGCATCATTGAAGAAATGAGGAAGTACCCACATCTGTACGATTCTGGTTCTCCACACTACAAAGACAGCACATATTCTAGTAATTCATGGAGGGAGATAGCGATGAATGTGGGTCTGGATACGGCCGAGACGGTGAGGAAGTGGAAAAACACAAGAGATACGTTTAGTAAGTTTAGCTAGTTCATGATTGTCGCTCTCGCGTTGTGGCGTGGAATAACATAGCGGAGACACGCTTCAAAATTGAGCATAAATCAAAAGTAACTGGGGCATAGTGGGGACAAGATAACTGCGACACATTGCTGCGAGAGTAAACACAACCCTTAAGAAGCATGATGAATTAAGCCCCCAAAAACGGCAGGAGTGGTGGACTTTTTCAGTCTGATCGTCCCCCTTGCGTTGTGGCGTGGAATAACATCGCGCGAGTATAAATCAAAAGTGTCTGCGACAAGCTGACGGCGACACATTGACGCGAGAGTATACACGGCCCTTAAGTCTCACAACTCTATTACATTACAGAGAAGACAGAGAACACTGTGGCGATCTTTTCGATTTATTAGAAATGTATTATATATTCATTAGATATGTATCCATCTTTTTGTGGAGACAGTGTGATGGTGTGGGGAAGCATCTCTCCTCACTGGAAAAATGAGGTTTGACATTATTGGAGACAATCTCAGTGCAGAGAGATATTGAGATGAAATTCTGCAACCAGTGGCAAACCCTTATCTCCTCAGTCTGGGACCAAACTTTAACCTCCAAGATGACGATGCTACAGAACATATCAGTGAGAGGAGCATGTCTACAGAGTGCAGTTTATCAGAGCCTACCTCCAAAATCTGCGAGTGGAGAGGATGGACTGGCCTCTCCGGTGGCTTAGTGGTAGTACTGTCACATATTATATAGAGATCTTGGGCTCAAGGGTGAATTCCAATTCCTCCCTTAACCCTCAATCTCAACCCTCAATCTCAAAAATGTTCGCTCCCGCTAAGTGCTAGTGCTGTCCCAATTCTTAGAAAGTCAAGTTGAGGGACGAGTTTAAGGGCTGTATCACCCTCAAAATTGAGATTTTCCAACACCACCCTTGGTAGTAAGGGCTACCCAGAAGGCACTGGGTAATTTGGCCAAGACATCTTCGAAAATGATGGTGACAAAAAAAGCTAGCTACAAACGTAAGTATCTTCGTATATCTTAAAGATATAAATGTTACGAAACCATTTTATTGTCTTTGTTTGAGACTTTTTTTCATGGATTAACATCGTTGTTGCGTAACATTTATTTTTTTACTTTACGATGTTTGCTGCCGGACCGGCGTTCCCGTCGGCGGTCCCGGTCGGCTTCACGTTACTTGTATACCTTGTTGTGTAGCGACGGAGGACTGAATAATGTATCCTCTATTGTGTTGTTTGCTAATATTATTTAGAGAATATACAGCGCTCTTTTCAATGTTATCCCTGTGTCATTTCAGGAAATACAGAGACAACACGGCTCTGATACATTTCAGTCTGAAGACGTAACTGCACTCGAGGGGCGTCCCATTTCTAAGACACAAGATAGACCTGACACTTACTTTGGAGGGTTTAGATTGAGGGCCAAAAATTGATGGTTAAGGGCGACGGTTGAGATTGAGGGTTAAGAGAGGAATTGGAATTGGCCCCAAATCTACCAAACACAAAGTTCTTTACCCTTTGTACCCATATGTTTAACTTCATACTGATCTTCACTTGTGCTAGTGCACACCAGCACCCCCCAGATACATCAAAGTTCCTTCTGCTGGAGAAAAAAGTTGAACCCCTGTTGTTACCTCCGCCAAGGAGGTTATCATTTATCTGACTGTCTGTGTTCAAGATAACTCAAAAAGTTATGGATGGATTTTGATGAAATTTTCAGGAGTTGTCAGAAATGTGAAGTAAGAACTGATTTCATTTTGGGTGTGATCCGGAAGAAATCCTGGATTCTGGATCACTTTCAAATTTTAGATAACATTGCGGTCAATGGGGTCGAAAATTTTGTTTCTCAATATCTCCATTAATTATTTCCCAAAACTCATGAAATTTGACTCAGGGGTTGACAATGGGAACCTCTATCAAATTTCAGAGGCTGATCCGGATCTGATCCAGAACGTGGATTTTATCACAATCTGTAAATCGCTATATGGGGGAACTGTTCGGCTTCCCCCCAAGTTTGTTGATTCGAGATGAGAGCAAAAAAGGACAAGGTTCAGGACAAGGTTAAACTAGCATTGTATTAAAAATAGGGTCGAGTGATATTAATATCTAATGTGGAATATCTAATCCATTGTGGGATATTGCTCAGGTGTCATCGTATGATTTTTTGAGACACGTAGCTGTCGGGGGAAATTAGCTTAAGGCTCAACGTATTGATAAACAGTGTTTAGGAATGACTGTCTTGTGCCGACAACGGCTGTCTCATACGCTGTACGTGAGTCACCTGACCATCTCTGCTGGTATACACCTGGAGATTAAATCCACTCTGCACCCTCGGCAGATTGTCAAGTGCTTTAAGTGCTGTAAAACTACCTCACCAGAACCTCAATCAATTATTGGTAAACTAATATGCACAATTAGTAATATTTTTACGACAACTAGTTGATTACAGAAGCTTCTGTGAAATCACACAGTTACGGATGACGAGTGCTAGTCTGCTACCAAGCGAGATCCGAGACGTACCGAGTGCTCTGTCTTTTATGAGATTACATCATCTTTGAAGTTGTTTTTCCGGGCCGGGCTGTACCTGGTACTTACGTATTCAACGCCTCTTCTACATCACTTCAGTGCCTACCTGTTTTCCTTATATGGAAGTGTTCTCTAGGCCTTTAACCAGCTTCTACATTTATGCATGTGTGGCACACACAGTCATCAGTAGGATGGTATACCTACATTTATATTATTTACATGTTTAATTTACACTTAATTTAGTACAACTCATGTCCAACTCGTGATATTTTCTGAGTGTTTTCTGTTAAGGTAAGAGGTTGAGTTATTTGTTGAAAATTTAGTTTTATCTGGCAGTATGCCGTGTCTCTGTCTTACCAGCAGAGGGCGCATTCGCTACACTGTGTGTGCAGGGACAATAGAAGTCTGCCGCAAATACGTCCAGAGAAGAAGAGTACACACTTGAGTGTCGAGTTACGATGTGTAGCGAACTGTGATGAGTAATCTGTCATAAATTTGCTCTTTGCAGGTGAGTAGTGAGAGTCAGAATTAGGTAGTTTGATGAATGAATATGTTATGTGACAGTTCATGATCCCGGTCGGACTTAATGGGATCTCATAAGATGTTATGAATGTTATTTGTTCAACTAAAGTAATGTAACGTTACTGAAACTAGCTAGCCGGTCGTCACAGTAGCTAGCATTAGTTGCCTAGAGTGAATGAATGAATGAATGCTTTATTTCGGTTTAAAACAAAAATAAAATCATGTTTTACAAAAAGAAAATTTCAGATAACAACCGAAAAAGGAATAAGCTTAAGCCCCAAGGCTTATTTTTTTTTGCCTATCCTATACCATCAGAGGATAAATTGACTATTACACAATAGTACATCATTACAAAACACATAGTATAAACAGAAAAATTTTATTCAAATCAAATTTCCTTATAATTTTTGATAATATTAGATTTTAAAGTCTTCTTGAAGACCAACACAGAATTACTCATTTTTATTTCGTCGTTCAATACGTTCCATAATTTACACCCAGAACTGACACACATCTATACTTTAAATTAGTTCTAGAGTAAGCCAAAGATGGGAAGTAAAACAATAAGCCAGTCTTAAAAGTTCATGCTGCTCGCGTGTAATTCATAAATGAATAAATAGGTAACTTATGTGATGTTAAAAACAAATACATGATTAATTGGGTTAATGTGACAATGGTTAGTAGACGTGATTGCAAGTTGATATTCAGTGTGCATGATTGAAATAGTCTGGAACAGAAATGTAATGTACATGATTTATTGTTTTGAGATTGGTAACGTTACAGATGTTCATAATTTCACTGTTAGAAGATCAAAATACGTCCAGAGAAGAAGAGTACACACTTGAGTGTCGAGTTACTATGTGTAGCAAACTGTGATGAGTAATCTGTCATAAATTTGCTCTTTGCAGACCAAATTAAAGAGACTTCAAATTAAATGTGTAGTGGAGGACAGCTTCACTCTGCACCACGGTACACATGCACACAGTAATTCATGGCGACATATGTAATATACTCACAGCATCCTCTTCACCTGAACCTCGTCAAACAGAGCTGTCACCCTCCCTCGACTCAGAGTGAACCCGTCTCACCTCAACGATCTCATCTTCCACCTCCGTCAAAGATCTCAGCGCTGCTCCATCATGGTCTCCAGCTCTAACATCTGCCAAACCCATACGTTCCCATCTGACTGTCAAGCAGAATCAGAATCAGCTTTATTTGCCAGGTATGCAAACACACTCAGGGAATTGATTTGCTGCTCCGCTGCACCACAGGTGCGTTACACCGCTCCATCCAACATGTCGGGTTACGTAAGGCTCGCGTGCAGCTGCTCAGCCACGTTAACTCTTTCCTGCTGCAGTTGTGCTCACATTAACGACGGTGAAAGTTTGTGGTGGCCTGATAGAAAAATATCAAGAACTTTACTCACGTAAATGTTGTTATATAACGTGCAAATAGACATGCAGGATACTGCACCTTGATCTCTCATGCATGTGTAATCCTGATAAAATGTTAAAATGTCTGTGGAAGGAATGCTGGACTTGAAGGCAGCGCCTACTGAAGATAAGAGATTATTAGTTTGAGCCACACTCATTAAAGTGGAAACTTTATGGGTTTAAATACTGATTCTGTGCTCAACTTAAATAAAGATGAACTGACTTCAGATCCTCGCTGCAAGACTGCTGATTTCTTTATCCCTTCCATGATCATCAAATATTAATTTGTTTTTGGGAATTTATTGATATTTTTCTAGTTTCCACAAACCAAGAAGCAATCACTGCTTATCTTCTCTTCAAGAACCTCCTATGGGTTGAAATTTGTTTTAAATATTTACAGATTTTCCCATATTACATTCACTTTTCTAACTTCGTAGCAGTTCTAAGACGTTAGACGTTTTAATGCTGCTGAGACGGTTCCACTTACTAATCTCAAATCAGTTCATTTCGGCACCGTGGGCAGTAAAAGAAGTAAAGCTATAATGTCACAACAAGATACTGCGGTGATGGATGATCCAATAGAGGATCTGCCCAGATTACTACAACGTAAGAATATTGAGCCAATGATGAGAGCTGCATAAAACTGAAATTGTGACCTGCACAGCCTCATCATTCTCAGCCGACCTCTGGCTTACCTTCAGCACACACACACATGCACACGCACACACACACACACACACACACACACACGCACACACTTTCAGCCATGAACCATGAATAAAACCACATGCACATTGGTACAGAAGCAATATAAAGACAATGTTCAACTGCATAAACGGACAGTAAGGAGAAGTCTATATACAAAGATGGCGTTGCGTATCTCTTGCAGGCGTATCAGCAAACACTCCACACCATATCCTTATGAACAAATAACTGGGATCAAGTTTGTTTCACTGACTTTCTTTTATTAAAGTTAGTCAGCACTGACTTTAATAAAATGTTTCTGTGTGCCAGTATCTGTGCGCCCAGAGGGGAGTGAATCTTCCTCCTGCTCGTGGTGATAAGCCTGAACAACCTAAGGACTGTATTTTTATATTTACACACAAGCAGGAGAAAGAGGATGCAGGGAGAAGGTAATATAACTTTCTTTTTAAATCAGAGTTGAAGACAGTTACTTTGTAAAATAAAGGGGGAAAAAATCCGCTTTTTCTTTTTCTTTTTTAGTTCAAATAAGAGATATTAAGTTAATGATCCAGGGGTTTCTTTGTTTTGTTTTGTTTTTTCTCTTTCTCATTGTAGGAATCCCAAGCAGGATGAATCCCAGAAGCTTTGTCTTCTGCATCCAGTTAGGATGCACTACAGTTTTTCTCGGTTGTTTACACACATTTTCTGAAAGCTTGTCTCATACTCTCAGAACTCTACACACAACTCCAAAAACTCACACAGTCTGCAAAACCCCCAGTTTCTCCTGCAAAAGCAAACTTTAGATTCAAAGCAAATTTTGTGGTTAACTGATCCAAACAAATCACCAAATGAATGAACATTTACAAGACCAGATGAACACATTTCTCTTCCATTCATCATGATGACTCAGTCCTTCTTCATATTCAGCAGCACTTACATCCAACAAACAGTATAAACCAGGACAAATACACTTCAGCAAATATATTTTACATATTTTACAGTACCAAAAAAAACAACACACACTTTATACATTTTGACTCACACAAAATGTGTCTCTGTTTCTAATGTTGGAATCCATTGTTCCAAAACAGAGGAGATTACCTGTTGTCCCTTGTACCTGTGTGACAGGTGTCTGCCCATGTGATAAGTCCTGTAGAGTCCTGAATGGTAGCGTTACCAATGCGAAAACAATTGATTTTCCCCTTGTTAGAACTGCGTTCTGAACCGTGTCATAAGCACCAGGAATTGTGTGTTAATGATTGAGAATAACTGTAAACAATCAGTAATTAGGTTCTTATTTATCTGACTTTGATGATTGATCTTTTCCATTCACTTCCAGAAAATTGAACAATTCACTGAAATGGTAACGTGTAGTCAGCTCATAAAAGTCTAGTCTAGCAAGAAGGTTGCTGGTTTGATCCCCGGCAGGGGCCTTTCTGTGTGGAGTTTCCATGTTCTCCCCGTACTCTCCGGGTACTCCGGCTTCCTCCCACAGTCCAAACACATGCATGTCCGGTTAACTGGTGGTTCTAAATGACCCATAGGAGTGATTGTGAGTGTGCACGGTTGTTTGTCTACATATGGCCCTGCGATGGACTGGTGAACCACTGGTGTATCCCTGACTTTCACCCAAAGAGAGCTGGGATAGACTCCAGCAGATCCCTGTGACCCTCCAGAGGATTAAACGAGCGTAGATGATGGATGGATGGATGTCTATAAACAAATGTTGTACCTATTGTTGCCATTTCACCAAATAACATGTGGAATTTAGAGGAAATATTTGTTGATTATCTTAACCAATACACAAATTAGAAATAAACGGACTCTTTCAGTAATAATTTTGAAGATGCAACAAAAGATTGAAAGCACGTGGTGGTGTGGTTGTTTGTGCTGTTGCCTTGTAGCAAAAAATAAAAAATCTAAAAACATGCATGTTGGTCCAGAACAGTAACCCATCGCTTGGAACAGAAAGAGAGACAGACAGACAATAGATCAATACAATGAAAATAGAATCTAGTAAAACATGCAACAGGACAGTTAAACTGTATCATAAACATTCAAGCTGTACACGTTCATCAGGGTAAATGAATTCAGGTTGGCATGAATTATACTCACAACAAAGTTCTTCGGCTGCTTTCAGGAAGAGGGGCAATGTGTTTTATTAATGCAGTTAATTACAATAATCTAAATGAGACATAATAAAAGCATGAATGACTGTTTCAAAGTCCTGTGAGGGGAGGTGGGCCTTTACCTTCCTGAGGAGTCTTCACTGATCTGTTTTCAGCTCAGTGACAGTCAGCGTCTGACCATCCAGCACGGTGGGCTTTCCAATCATAAACTTCTTCTGTTTTTGTTGAGACTTAGAAAGTTTGACCACATCAATGACATGACAACTAGGGATGCGCAGGATTAGTCGTCTAAACAATTAAACATCCGCTCACTTACTAGTCGGCACCAGAAATATTAGTCGTTTAAACCAATTTGTGTTTTATTCATGTACAAGGCCGCTTAACTGTCATACAGCCGCCCGCCACTAGTCGGAGCTACAAAGCCGTCAGACAGCAGCCCCCTCCCCGCGGAAATGCTCGAGTAGACTGGAGTTTTAAAACAGCACGGTGGGATGATGGCGTCTCGCTAAACCAGCGCAGTTTGGCGGTACTTTAATCTAGAAAATGAAAACAAGGTAGTATGTAGACTGTGTCAGAAACAACTGGCATACAATCACTGGACTGGAGCAATGAGCAACCACATTCAACTCAAGCATTTGGATGTTAATCTGCACGAGACGACGGCTGCTAATGCTAGCGGTGCTGATGCTAGCGGTGCTGATGCTAGCGGTGCTGATGCTAGCGGTGCTGATGCTAGCGGTGCTAGCCACACTCAGGCTGATTTGACATTGTTTACCCGGAGACGTGTTCTCCCATCCGGTCTGAGAAATCCGACATGGTTGTTGAACATTATGATTAAAGGCTAAAAGAACTCTTGTTACACACAATATTTTTTGGGACAATGTTTCAAATTCTGTTTCGATGTTTCAATAAATTGTGCTAAATTTTCACTGTTTTCTGAGTGTTTTCCTTTTTAGACTAGTCGACTAGTCTTAATTGAATTTTTCGTTTAGTCGACAGGGAAATTAGTCACCAGGAACATCCCTAATGACAACATGTCATATCATTAACATAACAATTTGGTTTTATTTGCAGCAAAAACTGAGGCAATGTAATCCCATATGAGACTGATTAAGTCATTCAGCAAAGTAGAATTTTGTATGTTTTTGGCTTAATTTCCATTAAATAAATAATGCGCCATTGACAAAAGTTATATGTTTTTATTCATCTAAGGTTGTATTTCCTAATACTACCCAGTATAATTTGCTGTGTGTGTGTTTTTCTTTTAATATACATAAAAAAGCACAGGATTAGCAGATAGAGTCCAACTTCTGATTACTTTTAAGTTGACAGTGAGAAAGAGTTTCACACACTTGGACGCATCATATTCTGTCTGGAAAGATAGTTTAATAACGTGAAATCAAGCTCTTAGCAAAGCTAGAACTGAACTTCATCCAGCAGTAATCAAGGAAAACAAGAACAACCCCCAGGTTTCCTTTCAGCACCAGCCAGGCTGACTCAGAGTCAGAGCTCTGTTGAGTCATGTTTTCCTTTAAATCTGAGGATTTAATGAGCGTCTTCTTAAATAAAAGTGCTTCTCTTTGACAGAAGATTCATGGCATCCTTCTCACTTCTCTTTTATGCGTCAATGAACAGGGCAGCTATGGAGCCCGATTTATTTATGAGCAGTTCCTGTCGTTTGATTTCTCCGAGCTTGTAATAACAATAGTTATATTTGAACCACTAACTCATCTCATCGATCCCATCCCAACAAAACTGTTCAAGGATGTGTTTCCCTAAATCAGTGTTTTCATCTATTTTCATTGATAAACCATGTGCCTCAGGCTTTAAAGGTTACTGTAATTAAACCTCTGCTTTAAAACTGAGCCTTGATGCAGGAGTATGAGCTCATTATAGAACTCATCATATCTCCCTTAAAGTCGAGGAAAAGTGCTGCAAATTAAGTACTTGACCATTTAAACACAGTCTTAATCAGGATATAGATCACATCTCAGCAGAGAAGCTGCTCTGGTGAAAGATACCAACGATCTCACGATCTTTCTAATTAACATTAGAAACTGAGACGGAGCGACAGACCGAGGAGGAAGAATGAGAGGAGGACGAGGAGGAAGAGGACCAGGACGGGGAGGAAGAGGACCAGGAACCAGGAAACATCATCTCAGATGATGTTAGGAGGACGGGGAGGAAGAGGGCCTGGACGGGGAGGAAGAGGACCAGGACGGGAGGAAGAGGACCCGGGGAGGAGGAAGGGGAGGACCAGGACGGTGAGGAGGATGGGAGGAAGAGGACCAGGAGGGGAGGGAGGACCTGGACGAGGGAGGAAGGAGGACGGGGAGGAAGAGGACCTGGACGGGGAGGAAGAGGAATGGACGGGGAGGAAGAGGACCAGGACGGGGAGGAAGAGGACCTGGACGGGGAGGAAGAGGTCCAGAAACCAGGAAACATCATCTCAGATGATGTTAGGAGGACGGGGAGGAAGAGGACCAGGACGGGGAGGAAGAGGACCAGGACGGGGAGGAAGAGGACCAGGACGGGGAGGAAGAGGACCTGGACGGGGAGGAAGAGGACCAGGACGGGGAGGAAGAGGACCAGGACGGGGAGGAAGAGGACCAGGACGGGGAGGAAGAGGACCTGGACGGGGAGGAGAGGACCTGGACGGGAGGAAAGAGGACCTGGACAAGAGGACCAGGACAGAGGACCAGGACGGGGAGGAAGAAGGACCAGGACGGGGAGGAGGAGGACCAGGACGGGAGGAAGAGGACCTGGACGGGGAGGAAAGAGGACGGGGAGGAAGAGGACCAGGACGGGGAGGGAGGAAGAGGACCAGGACGGGAGGAAGAGGACCAGGACGGGAAGAAGAGGACCCTGGACGGGAGGAAGAGGACCAGGACGGGGAGGAAGAGGACCGGACGGGGAGGAAGAGGACCAGGAAGGGGAGGAAAGAGGACCAGGACGGGGAGGAAGAGGACCTGGACGGGGAGGAAGAGGACCAGGACGGGGAGGAGGGAGGAAGAGGACCAGGACGGGGAGGAAGAGGACCTGGAGACGGGAGGAAGAGGACCAGGACGGGGAGGAAGAGGACCTGGACGGGGAGGAAGATGACGGGGAGGAAGAGGAAGAGGACAGAGAAGAGGATGGGGAGAGGACCTGGACGGGAGGAAGAGACCAGGGGGAGGAAGAGGACCAGGACGGGGAGAAGAGGACCAGGACGGGGAGGAAGAGGACCAGGACGGGGAGGAAGAGGACCAGGACGGGGAGGAAGAGGACCAGGACGGGGAGAAGAGGACCAGGACGGGGAAGAAGAGGACCTGGACGGGGAAGGAAGAGGACCGGACGGGAGGAAGAGGAAGGAGGGAGAGGGGAGGAAGAGGACCAGGACTGGGAGGATAGGAGAGGACACGGGAAGAGGACCGGGGGGGAGAGGACCAGGACGGGGAAGAAGAGGACCTGGACAGTGAAGAAGAGGACCAGGGGGGAAGGAAGAGGATGGACAGGAGGGAGGAAGAGGACTGGGAGGAAAGAGGACCAGGACGGGAGGAAGAGGACCAGGACCGGAGGAGGAAGAGGACCAGGACGGGGAGGAAGAGGACCTGGACGGGGAGGAAGAGGAACCAGGACTGGGAGGGAACCGAGGACCTGGACGGAGGAGAGGACCAGGACGGGGAGGAAGAGGAAGAACCAGGACGGGGAGGAAGAGGACCAGGACGGAGGAGGAGGAGAAGGACCAGGACGGGGAGGAAGAGGAGGAGAGGAAACAGGAGGACGAGGACTGGGGGAAGAGGACCTGAACGGGGAGGAAGAGGACCAGGACGGGGAGGAAGAGGAACCAGGACCGGAGGAGAGGACCAGGACAGGAGAGGACGAGGACCAGGACGGGGAGGGAAGAGGAGGACGGATGGAGGAGAGGGAGGAAGAGGAGGGAGGAAGGGAGGAAGAGGACCAGGACGGGGAAGAAGAGGACCGGAGGACCAAGGACGGGGAAGAGGACCAGGACGGGGAGGAAGGAGGACCTGGACGGGGAGGAAGAGGACCAGGACGGGGAGGAAGAGGACCGGGGAGGAGGACCGGACGGGGAAGGGAGGAAGAGGACCCGGAAGAGGACCGGGGAGGAAGAGGACAGGACAGAGACCAAGACGGGGAGGAAGAGGACCAGGACGGGGAGGAAGAGGACCAGGACGGGACGGGGAGAAGAGGACCAGACGGGGAGGAAGAGGACCAGGACGGGGAGGAGGAGAGGAAGAGGACCAGGACGGGGAGGAAGAGGACAGGACAGGACGGGGAGGAAGAGGACCAGGACGGGGGGGAGGAACGGGAGGAAGAGGACCAGGACGGGGAAGAGACCAGGACGAGGAGAGGAAGAGGACAGGGACGGGGAGGAAGAGGACCAGGAGGGGGGACCAGGACGGAGGAGAGGACCGGACGGGGAGGAAGAGGACCAGGACGGGGAGGAAGAGGACCAGGACGGGGAGGAGAGGACCAGGACGGGGAGGAAGAGGACCAGGACGGGGAGGAGGGGAGGACCAGGACAGGACCAGGGACGGGGAGGAAGAGGACCAGGACAGGACGGGGAGGAAGAGGACCAGGACGGGGAGGAAGAGGACCAGGACGGAGGAAGAGGACCAGGACGGGGAAGAAGAGGACAGGACGGGGAGGAAGAGGACCAGGGGGAGGAAGAGGACCGGGGAGGAAGAGGACCAGGACGGGGAGGAAGGACCCAGGACAGGGGGAAGAAGAGGACCAGGACGGGGAGGAAGAGGACCAGGACGGGGAGAAGAGGACCAGGAGAGAGGAGGACGGAGGAAAGGACCAGGAAAGATACAGATGAAGTTAGGAGGACGGGGAGGAAGAGGACCAGGAAAGAGGAAACAACAGATGAAAGGGACGGAGGAGAAGAGGACCAGGACGGGGAGGAAGAGGACAGGAGGGGAGGAAGAGGACCTGGACGGGGAGGAAGAGGACCAAGAGGACCAGGACGGGGAGGAAGAGGACCAGGACGGGGAGGAAGAGGACCAGGACGGGGAGGAAGAGGACCAGGACGGGGAAGAAGAGGACCAGGACGGCCAGGAAACATCATCTCAGATGAGATCCGAGCAACTTTGGTTGACCATGTGATCGATGGTCTAACCATGAGGGAAGCCGGTAAGAAATCTACCTTTACTGTATCGTACCATAAAACTGCTGAACTGCGTATCAATACAGTATACTTGTATATACAGTAATGACTGCAGTGGTACGGATTTGCCTCTGAGATATTCTGTAGAGCTGTAAAATACCTACTATGAACAATTTACATACAAGGATTTCATGAATTTGTACTTTGTATACCTCCAAAGTATTTACACTATTTCACTGCTTGCATTAAAGAACTAAAAGGTTACGAATACGAGGTGGTCGGGAAGCTGCAGTGATAGATATGCTCCTCCAAAATAATGCAATTACACTGCGCCAAATAAGAACCAGAATAATTGAGAACAATGACATATTTCTAAACATTCAGACAATAAGCATAACAACACTGGACTGTGTTTTGCGCAGAAATAACTTGAGAATGAAACAGATCTACAGGGTACCATTTGAGCGCAATTCAGAAAGACTCAAAAAATTGCAATATATCTATGTTCAAGTAAGTCCTACAATCACTCAACCCTATTATAAATGTCCTGGTTTATACTGTTTGTTGGACGAAAGTGCTGAATATGAAGAAGGACTGAGTCATTATGATGAACGGAAGAGAAATGTGTTTTACACTAAGCACATCAGTGTTCATCTGGTCTTGTAAATGTTCATTCATTTGGTGATTTGTTTGGGTCATTTGACCACAAAATCTGCTTTGAATCTAAAGTTTGCTTTTGCAGGAGAAACTGTCAGTCTTGCAAACCTGATTAATATCCTGCTTAAATGACATATCCTGATCAAAAATAACTCCAAGGTTTTTCACAACTGTGCTGGAAGCCAGTTAAACCCAGTTAATCCATTCCTCAGGTGTTTGGGACCAAAGACAATAACCTCTGTTTTATCCGAATTTAGAAGCAAAAAGTTAGAGGACATCCAGGACTTAATGTCATTAAGACACCCTTGAAGTTTAGCCAAAGGTTTTGTTTCCTCTGGTTTCATAGATAAGTACAGCTGCGTATCATCAGCGTAGCAATGAAAGTTTATGCCAAGGCTCTGGATAATTTTTTTCCAAGGGCAACATGTATAAAGTGAAAAGGATTGGTCCCAGAACTAAACCCTGTGGGACACCACAGCAGACCCTAGTCCGTGTAGAAGAAACGTCATTAACATGGACGAACAGGAACCTGTCAGGTAGATCTCACAGTGAACCTGCACCTTTGTTTTCGCCACCTGCGTTCAGCCTTCTGACATTCTCGTTTTTTAGTTTTTACCAGCGTGGCGTTTCTCCATCTCTTTGTGGCAGTGATCACTTTCACCTTGATGGGAGCAATAATGCTTTTAATTTTACCATTGAAATGATCCACCAGCTTATCAGAAGGATGCAGCAGAGCAGAACCAGCAGCTCATACAGGTTCTTCAGTTCCTCATAAGTTATAAAAGAAAGTTAGATAAGTCAGGGTTACAGGTTAAACGATGTCTAAATGGCGTCCTCTCTGACTCCAGAGGGACGCCGGATGGAGGGAAGGTCATCTTCAGGACTCCATCAGGCTGCTGATGAGACAGAGGGACAAATGCAGTGTGTTTGGAGTTAGCTAAAGAGCATTTATTAGACTCTGCAGAGTAAAAAGAAAGAGATTTCATGGTCCATTAGACAATAATTGAACTCTATGGGCAAAGATGCAAGTTCTATATCTGAGCAGGTTGAGGCGTCATGGACTCATCACCTGCTGAAAAAACAGAGAGATCACTGGAGGACGTGTGTGTGTGTGTGTGTGGGGGGGGGGGGGTATGTGTGTGTGTGTGTGTGTGTGGGGGGGGGGGGGGGGATGGGTGTGGGTGTGGTGTGTGTGTGTGAGTGTGGTGTGTTTGTGGGTGTGAGTGCTGTGTGGTGTTTTTGTGTGTGTTTGTGTGGGGGGTGTGTGGTGTGTGGTGTGTGTGTGTGGTGTGTGTGTGTTGTGGTGTGTGTGGGGTGGGTGTATTGTGTGTGTGTAGGTGTGTGTGTGGTGTGTGTGTGTGTATGTGTGTGGTGTGGTGTTTGGTGTGTTGTGGATGGGTGTGTGCGTATAGGTGTGTGTGGTGTGGTGTGTGTGGGTGTGTGGATGGGTGTGTGCGTGTGTGTGTGTATGTGTGGTGATGGGTGTGTGCGTATAGGTGTGTGTGTGCGTGTTGGTGTGTGTGGATGGGTGTGTGCGTATAGGTGTGTGTGTGCGTGTTGTGTGTGTGGGTGGGTGTGTATGTGTGTGGTGCGTGTGTGTGTGGTGGGTGTGGTGTGTAGGTGTGTGTGTGTGTGTGTGGTGTGGGTGTGTGGATGGGTGTGTGCGTATAGGTGTGTGTGTGTGGTGTGGTGTGGTGGTGTGTGCGTATAGGTGTGTGCGTGTGTGTGTGTGTGTGTGGTGTGTGTGTGTGGGTGGGTGTGGTGCGTATGTGTGTGTGTTGGTGTGTGTGGATGGGTGTGTGCGTATAGGTGTGTGTGTGTGCGTGTAGGTGTGTGTGGTTGGGTGTGTGCGTATAGGTGTGTCTGGATGGGTGTGCGTGTGTAGGTGTGTGTGTGGAGATGTGTGTCTGTGCGTGTAGGTGTGTGTGTCTGTGTCTGTGTGTGTGTTCTGTTTAGATTTTGTTTAAATGTCAGTTGGAGGGGAGGTGCAAAAGTTCAATCAATGATTTAGATTTTGTGCAGTAAAGGAGCCGCCCAGATCATTCCAGTGAGCAAATACATCTGATTGTGTAAATCGACTGGATTCCCGTGTGCACGTATTGAACTGTGCAGGTGAAAAGAGGCCCATGAAAGGAGCCAGTTGCGTCACTCCTTAGTAATGCTCACTTTCGTACAAACTGGTTTTTTTTAAGTGATTCAAATGTATCTGTTCATCAGAAACACATAAAATCCATTTCTATTCACTTTAAAACCTTTCATTCAGCTGTCATATTGAACACATTTAGCTCTTTCTCACCACTCATGATTGACTGAGGAGATAGTTGTGTGGAAGTTAACATTTTGACTATAGGCTCAGTAATTATTTATGTATACGAATGTGCCCTTCTGTTTATGTGAGGCAGCAACTCCGACATGGGAGTAAATGGATGTGCTGCAGGCTTTAATAGATGGCTCTGAGAGGAAGAGGGCTGTGCATGTGAATCAAGTGTTTGGCTTCCTCACTCTCAAAGACTCTTTATGGAACCAATCTCTGTCTTGCTCGACAGCCAATCTGCACGGGATGTTTTATTCATGTCTTGTCCTTCTCTCTTTCCAACTCACTGGCAAACACTCTGGAGCTCCAACTTTCTCATTACAGATCACTCTTTATATCTACACTTTCCTCAAGGTTGAATTGATAGGAAGTTTTTTTGCTCCAGATAGTATTTTGTTTTATTCTTAATTTATGGCTTTAGTAAAAATAATAAGTCCGGCCCAGTCCAGTCCATCCTAGCCCGGCCCAGCCTGGCCTAACCCGGCCCCGCCTAAAATCTGATCAATTCCATCTATTCCTGTCAACTAGGGATGTCCGATATTGGCTTTTTTGCCGATATCCGATATGCCGATATTGTCCAACTCACAATTCCCGATACCGATATCTACCGATACCGATATATGCGGGTTATTTTTCCTCAAAACTAATTTTAGGTAACATCACATATCTCCTGTCGTGGAATTAACACATTGTCTGTGCAAAAAAAAAAAAAAAAAAAACCCGATACCGATATTTACCGATATTACGTTTTTATGCCAATATCGGGCCGATAATATCGGTGGGCCGATTTTATCGGACATCCCTACTGACAACTAATGTTAGTAACTTGTGACCACACGACTGCACTGAAACGAATGAATAACCAGCACTGAACTATGAAACTTGACCAACGTGGCAACGTTGGGTCAAAGTATCCAGATGTGTGAATACTTTGTACTGCTAATAATTAGAGAAGGAAATGAAGGTGCGGAGCTACACTGTGATGGAGGACACGTGCACACGGTGGCACAGCTTCTCATGAAAAAACTTTTGCCGACTACATTCATTTAACGGGTGTTTTCTAAGGGTGTAACGGTACATGTATTTGTATTGAACCGGTTCGGTACGGGGTGGTCGGTTCGGAACGGAGGCGTACCGAACGAGTTTCCACACGGACATATTAAGTAGAGGACCGCATGTTGTGGAGCACAACAAACAGCAGTTGTAGCGGACGTCGTGGCTAATGCTAATGCCGCTAGCATTGGCAATAAGCCTCCCGCGACATAGTGTTAAATGTGGTGGGAAGCTGTGTTTGTACTACGGTCGTCTTTCTCTTTTTGTAGCGATGTTCACGCTGGGGTGGTGCAGTTTCAAATGAGTTAACAGGTTAGACGTGTTGCCAGAAACATACCCGATCTCGGATGAACAATGTCGGCAAACCACTTTGGTTTTTAACAACTTCTCTTTGTCCCTGTTTATATTTCACCGGGGAGCCGAAGTGTGTTTTATAGCTGCAGATTTAAGACCCTAATCACCCTAAACGCTGGCTTCAAACACATGATAAAAGTATTTGAGCCCCGATATCAATTACCTTCTCGTCCACATTTTAGCCAGAAAATCATACCGGGACTTTATGAAAAAATACAATGATTTGTTTTTAAATAAACAGTCTGAGCCTTATTCATGTTATTTAATCTGAGCAACAACTTGAAACTGTTCAGTGTTGCAACTGTTCAATTTTGCACATCAGGTGGATATTTTCTTTAAGAAAAAGTCTGAGCCAATGTTATTTTTATTTTGTTTTTCAAAATATCTACATTTCAGAATATTGTATTTATATTTTTGAGCTAAAATCTAGCTTTGTATAGGCTAATGTTCCTATTGTTAAAAAGCACAAAAGTGTGTAATAAACAACTAGCACATTTATATTTTGCATTTTGTTTTCTTACTGTACCGAAAATGAACCGAACCGTGACCTCAAAACCGAGGTACGTACCGAACCGAGAGTTTTGTGTACCGTTACACCCCTAGTGTTTTCTGATTTTATATCTATGCTATATAAAAATGAAAAAGTGAATATAGAATCCAAATCTACAAATACTTGTCACAGGTTTGTATCAAAGCAATTTGTTTGTTTTTCTTGCCTCTGTTTGGCTAAAAGGTTGTCTTCTCCCACTGTGGGAGTTTTTTACTTGCCATTATCCTTGATTAGGATTCAATATTATAATTTTAGTTAATGATATTTGCTCAGGGTCATGTTCTGGGTCTCTGTAAAGCACCTAGAGACAACTGACATTGTAACAGACGCTATACAAATAAAATTGAATTGAATATCTGATCCAGTGGCTCAGATTTCCACATCCTCCAAGCAGATGTTAGGAACAGCAGTCTGCTCCTAACATCCATCTTTCTGTCTGTAAAATCTGTCATTTGACTTCAGATAAGATGGTGAGGTGTGTTGTAGGTGAGTGACTCGATGCTGCTGCTGATGGATCTGTCTGGTCTCCTTCCTCGTGTATCAGTGGAAGTCTGTAAATGCCTTGCTCAGGTTTGAGTCGATACATTTTTCCTTTTCCACTTTTTGTAGGTGGTCTGTGACCTCGGATCTCCCTCCAGATGCTTGTAAATGCTGCTGTCATTTAACAGTGTGACTACTTTGTTCTGGTAAACTGCTGTGTTTAGTACTATTTTGCATTTTCTCCTGTCTGCTGACAGACTGGTGATGTTTTCATCTCTGCTGAGGGAGATAATTGCCTTCCTTTGATGACGTGTCAGGAGTTTTTGCACTTGTAATGGCTGTTGTTTTTCTTCTGCCTCAGCAACATAGTCGCTCCTTATTGCTGATTCTGTTGCAGTGATTATGTCCACCTCCGGTAGTTGTTGTGGACATGTGGGAACGTTCAGTCCTTTGGCTAAAACATTTCTTGGGTTAGCTGCCTGTGTGATACTGGTTCTGGACGTCCTCATGTTTTTGTTCAGCGGTGCAGGATGTGTTCAATGATTCGCTCTGGGCTGTAGAATTTATTAGGGATGCACGATAACTGTTTTTTAAAACCGATACCGATAACTTTCAGCTCCTAAAGGCCGATACTGATAACCGATAACACACACATATACCTAAGATCATTACATCAATACTATGAACAAAACCAAAAATAGCGGATATCGGATAAGCGGAAGAAAACGGTACGGTACAAAACCAAAAATAGTTTTGACTTTTTAAATGAACAGATATTTATTTTTTCCAATGAAAAACTATTGTCAAGCCTCTCAAACATTTTCATAAAGCTATCAAACAAACCTATTTGATATCTCACATTAACTTAAATAAGGTTCATTACTGACTGATATAAAAAATAAAGGCTCCTTGAACTGATGGAAATACATGCATCAGAATTACTAACTGAAAAAGATTAACATTTAAAGGATTTTGGCTTGTGGTTCCATTTAAATTAATACCTTTAATTAAAGTAAATGAGGTTCAGTAGTTTTTATTTTTAATCTCATGAAGCTTTATATGAGAGGAATGAGGGAGAGGAGAGACTGCTGCTGGCTTGCTCACATTAGCATTAGCTTCCATTAGCTTCCGTTAGCTCGCGTTAGCGGGATTTCAAAACTCCATGGAAGTGATTGTTATGTTGTAGGTGGCTGATCAGGTTTTACGTATTAAAGCTTGTGCTTCCCTCCTCGTAGAATTCACTCGGAGGATTCGTCACAAATAACCACCAAACTATCTTCTTCTGAAACTTTAACGAAGTTCCCCACGCCGCCATGTTTGTTGTGATCAGCGCTGTGCTGCAGGCTGCATTCAAGGTGTAACGTAAATTCCGACGTTTCCTCATTTGCCAGTCGTTCTTTCAGCCATTTCCATTTTTTCTTTTTATGTGTAACATGTGGGAGAATACTGCAAATATCAATTAAAGTCAGCAACTACTAAAATTATGACCGAGTTAACGAGTTGTTCTCTGGCATGAGGGGGTATTCTTGATTTTCCTTGTTGAGTGATCGTTTTTCTAATTATGCCAACGTCACTTGAACATAACATTCACTGTCGGTCATTCAAGGCTCAGAGGGAGCGAGACACTGCTGTGTTGACAGAAATATAAATGTTATCGGAGCTATTCGTCGTGATATCGGACTTATCGGGATGACGTCATAATTTCCTGTTATCGGCCTGATAGTTATCGTGCACCCCTAGAATGTACAATTTGCATTTTTGTCCTTTCTTACTCTTAAGTAAAAGTTTTACAATAAAACGTTACCTCGACTTATATACTCACTTACTTTGTTGGTCCAAAGAAACACTTAGTTTAAAACTGTCTGGTGAGAAAAGTGTTTGAATTCATCTTTATATGACCTTAACTAAAAAAGTCTTTAAACCAGGAACCTGTGACCGACACCAGGTGGCAACACTTGACTGTTGCACACGTGCACGATCCAACGAAGCAGCTGTGCTTTTAAATTATAATGTAAATTATAGACGTAATAACTTTTTGTAAACATATATTACATGTTACCATGTTACCAACTGTAAAACGCCAAAGCTCAGAGGCACAAAGGAGATAGAAAAGACTTGACGAAATGTGCTAAAGTAAAAAATATTAACCACTTTGTAAGTCACTTTGAGTTAAACAGTATTTGTAGCTTTGCGTTTTATCAATTACTTTTGGAACAGTTAAATACTTTTTTTAAATGTAAAAAAGATATTTGAAGTTTACCGTTACCCATTTTTCTAACTAAATCATAGTCCTAAACAGCAACAGAACACTAAATCACTGGTGTCCACAGATGAAACTGAATCTGAACTGGGAAACCAGCAGCAAACATCCATCAGAGCTAATCAGATACAGCTGTTGTTGTGATGTTCATTGTGGAGACAAGTGCCTCAACTGTTGCTGAAATGTTGTTTGCTCTTTTCAAAATCTAATTCTTTTGCAATCATTCGTTGGATTAAATATCTGTTACTCTCCTACACGTGTACACGATCGACTCATCTGCAGTAACGCTCATGTTTTCTTCTCTCTAGAAGTGGGAACCGAGCCAAGATGGAGGTGAAAAAGAGCCGACTGGTAACATTTAAAAGGTTAAAGGGCAAGCTGGAACTGTTAAACAAAAAATAATATAAATCAAAATTTAAAAAAAAAGAGCCTTTCCACAGCACAAAAGGGAAAATGTTTTATGGATTAATGAAACAAAAGATGAATTGATTAACATCAGACGGTGAAGTGGTGGAGCGAAAGGAGCATCATGCCTCAGGACCTTGGCCACTTGCTATCCAGTGAATTTATTTATGCAAAAATATCCTGCAGAATATTATCAGAGTTGTTGTCCTCCTCTTAAAGCCTGGTAGAAGTTGGGTGATGCAGAAAAGTGAATTCACCGAATACCTTCAGAAAAAAATAAAATTCTCTTTGTGAGGCAGATTAGTCAGAAACTTGACCTTAATCATGTAGAGTTGTTACACCAAATATCCTTTAAATGTGTCTGAGCTGAAGCAGCTCTCTAAAGAGGAACGAATAAAACTTGAACATTGCACAGGTTTGATCTACTGAAACTGCTTCCTTGGAGTTTCCTTTACTTCCTTTACTTTTTCCTCTGGCACCGTGAATGTTAAATCAATGTTCAAATTCTAATTGTTTGGGTGTTATCAACTGAGACACATCGTGCTCGTTTATTATGGTGACTTTCCTTTGGCAAGAAAACCTGTTTATTCCAAAGAGCTCAAATCCTTTTTCTTGCCACGGTAAACACTCGGTGCCACCGCGGGTCTATTAGAAGGTCATGAGTAAGCCACGACGCCTTACAAACCATATCTGATCATAAAACTGTTTTAATTGATCATTGGACAAACTAGGGCAGGTGTTCCAGACCCTTCATGCCACCTAGCCAGCGATCACCGAGTGGTTGCTCAGTGGAAAAAAAAAAAGCAGGCTCGAGCATCACATCCACACTGGGAACTTCTCTGAATTAAACTGGGATTTGTCACAGGTCTAAGCAGGAAAACAGTCCAGTCAGTTGTGATACTATTGTGTCATCGTTGGGAAGATTGTAGGGACGACACGTTTTCTTCTGTTTCAATAAGCGCCTGTCTGTTCTGGTATACTGCTATAGAGCAATCAAAGCTTGATGTTTTACTTCTTTCACTTTGGAATGAAGGGGAGTTGAGCAAATGATCCCTCGAAAGATTGTAGCTCCTGGAGAAGTATCTCAGAAGAACTGCATCTATAATGTCAGGTTAAAAAGGATTGCACAGATTATATTACAATGATACCAGTCACCCTAAGGGCCCCGATCTTCCGCCAGATCTCCTAAAGCCGCTATTTAGGGATAGCGGGTAGCGGGAGGGGCGTTCCCCTGCAAAGAACACAATCTTCCACTCATGCTAAACCCGTTATCCCACCTTCGCTACCTGCTACATTACTCATGGGAGTGGTTAGGACGTTCCACCTGTTAAACCAATCAGTGCCTCAGCAGCCATTGCCTTTAAGAGCAGGTTGCGCTACCCGCTAACCGCTATGGAGCGTCTTTTTTATCCAGATCGGAGCAGCTCTCGTTCTCAGCTTCCTCCTCTGCACTGAAATATACGTGAAAATATTCTTACACAGACAATATTCCTATCAGCTACCTGAAAGTCTCAGATAGTTGGTGCGCTCCCAGTAAACAGGCTCTGGTCGTCTATGGTTTAACTGGCCGTTTAAGACGACCTCTGCCATTTTCTCAGGGGTTCAACTGAGGCCAAATCACGCTGTTTATACAAGAGTTAATTCGAGAGGTGGAGCCGTTTGTGCACGTCCACATGTGACCAGGTGGACACGCACTGATGCCATTTGGAAGCGCTCTTGTATGCGCCGTCATGCGGGTAGCGGGCGGTCTGGCCACCCGCTACCCGCGATCACAAGATACTGAGTTTGCAGAAAGGGCAAAAGAACAGTGCCACAACTACAATATGAGTAAGGTAGTCGGCATAACGGGTAGCGGCTTTAGAGAGCGGAAGATTGCATTAGCGGTTAAACCAGCAATTTGCGGCTAGTGGCTAGTGGGTAGCGGCTAGCGGGAAGTGTACGATCGACGACTGATGTTGTTGAGGTTTCATCAGCAGAAGCAGGGATGGCATACGACTCCTAGAAAAAGAAATATGGAATCTGGACTAAATCTTAGAAAAATAATTATAAGTATCGCACAAAACAGTTTTACCTGACTGCTGAACACTTGGCTTAGTGAAATGTACTTCAGAGGAAAAAAAAGGTGATCTAATTAAATTCTGTTATTTAATAGTTCAGCTGGAGGAAAAATAATATTCCCAAAGCAACGACAAAACATCCAGGGATTCCTGCAAACCTAAACCTTTTCTATCAAGGAAAACTTTGCATTAGGTGCAAAACGTGTAGTTTTAACCAACACACAAGAATGACATCATGGGACTTACGCAATGTCACTGTTTCTGAGTTATAATTACGCTGTTTTCTGCTCCTTGAAGTAAAAGACTTGCACCGTTAATCAGGTCTCCTGTTTTCAGTGACAGTAGTTTATTAGAAATAATCACCTTTATTCTCTTTGCACTACTAAAAGTCGGTTCCTTCACACTGCAATCAACAGAAAAGCCTTCACCATTCTCTCTGTATTGTCAGGTCATTATCACAAATTTCTTGAGAATTGTATGATCAAATGTTTATTCTATTTTTCCAGTCTTTAATCTACAATAGACTGCACTGGGAAAGATTTGACACCAAAACTCAATCTGACAACCTGCAATAATTGGTACCAAAAATCCACCAGGAAATGGTCTGCCAGTTGGCTCATTATAACCCGACGGCTGGAGATCCAAAAAAAAAGGATTGGAACAGACATTAATTCAGCTCGGTTGTCTTATAATGTGCGTGTCAGTGATTTGTGTCTGCTGGTAAATCAGCATTAGTTCCAGAAGGGTCCATAACGGCCCAAGTTCTTCTGCTCGGCATCTCTTTAAACAGGGTTGAACAGGCTTCAGGTCATTTCAAACTGGACTCTGATTGACCAAGGTGGTTTGTGTTCCTCCTCAGTGTTCTGATAAGTCAGTGGGCATCAGATCCATTAAGACCCGTGACTGCAGCCCACTGATCAGCTGACTGGTGAAACGGCTGAAAAAGACTTAATGATCTTCATGAATGAAAATATCTGCCCTGATAGCAAAAAGACTCAGCCGCGGATCCGCTGCGGAGGTAGCGCGAGATCTGGAACGGACCCGCGAAATGGACCAGTATCGGGGTCCACTTTTGCACAGTGACGTATTCGCTTTGGAGGTGGATTGCAGACCCGCGCTGCGTCCAGTCCTCTCTGTGATTAAAACCTTACCCCCGCGGCGGCTCCTGAGCAGAACCGCAAAACCACCACGGAACCGCGACGGACACAAAAAAAAAAACCTCTGTTTTGGACCCGTTGATCTCATTCTAAAAATCCCAATAAAATAGCAAACTAAACTAAATGTATGCCTAGCCTAGACTTCCACACCAATATAGACCTTTTCGGGCCAGCCCCCCCAGAAGTACCCCGTCCGCCATTGCTGGGTTTGTGCTACAGAGCGACACTTTCACCGGCTCGCAGATTAGCCAGTGTTTCTCTCTTTCTACAAATATATATTTTTATAATGTCGAGTCGGTCGAGTGGGAATACATGTTCCGTCATAAACTGTGCCAACAATGGCGTGAAAATTCAACAACGGAAGAAGAAAGTATGAGAAATACACAAGCCTTTACTGCACGAAGACTGCCTTGTTTGCAGAACAAGAAGTTAGGAAGACGTGGGTGAAAAATATCAACAGAAAGAACTTTGTTCCAAATGAATACAGCCGGGTGAGTTTTCGTTAACATTTAATCTCGTACTACTCATAGTCTCGCTGAGAGTCCCGGACGATTCTGGCCGAAAGAACAGCAGTATGACGCTACTGTAGCCCTCGGTACTAGCACAAGCCTATAAATCAATGAATGAATGAATGAATTAGGAGAATGATAAAATAAATTAAATATAACATTAACACATAGCCTAATTTACCGCTAGCGTTAACGTTACAGTAGCATAATCTTTATGGCTTGTTGACGTTAGTTATAGCCAGCGTTGCATTTTTCACGTATTCCCACAGTTTTTAGTGTTTGATTATGGGAATAGATCATGCTATTTCCATAACCAATCATTAAAAACAGCGATAAACTACCTTCATCTGTACCTGGAGGCCACTGCCTAACATCATCAATCCAAGACATGTCTGCGTTATCAGTAACAGATGCTCCACGCTGCTGTGGGGTTAGTTGGTGGAGCACCGCACACTCCAGTTATGGCGGGGCCACTAGGGGGCGCATGTCCACAATTTTCAAGTCGAAAAGGTCTATAGCCACAGCTCAAATCTGCATTTCCTTGTGTTTTTTAACCGAACACTATTGTTAATATAAACCTAACAGAAAAAGTCAAGACAGCAACTACCCTCAGAGCACTTTACATCGGCCTTTCATTCACCCATTCATACTCCGGTGGGCGGCTGCTACCATGCAAAGCGCTGCCAGACAAGTTGGGGACAAGTTGGGGTTCAGTGTTTTGTCAAGAAAACTTTAGCATGTGGACAGTTGGAGCCGGGATCAAACCGCCAACCTTCCAGTGACTGGACGACCCGCTCTACCAACTGAGCTACAGCCACCAACCAAGCAGTTAAAGGTTGTTCTGTTTTTGTTCAGTAGCCTATGTTGGCTATGCTACATCAATACCTATTATTATTGGACAAACTGATTAATCTAGGTGTAGCTACTCAGACACACCTGGATTTATCAGTTTGTCCAGTCAGTTTGTTGGTTCCACAACAGATTTGCGGGTTCAAAGCGGATCCGTCACTTCAAGCGAACCCCGACACGGGTCAGTTTCGCGGGTCTGTTCCGGACCTTTCCGGATGTCTTTGCCGTGTGGGTGGGATAAATGCCTGGACCGTGTTGTTTGAAGCGGTCCAGTTGCTTTCAGGCAGACGTCTTTCATCCTCGTTGTGTTACAGTGTTAAAGAAATCAGTCCAAGTAAAAATGAAAGTCAATACATTTTCAACCTAAAAAAGAAAAAGGCAAGTCGATCCCTATGGACGTGAATAAAAAGTAATTTAGTCCTTGTTTCTTCATACTCTTAACAATATTACAAAAGCAATTTTTACTGCATGCCAAAAGTAATTTGTTTTCTTGCTTGCTATATTACTTTTTACTTTCCCATAAAATTGCTAATTGAATCAAACTGCAGATGAAACCGTGCAGCTGTGAAAAGCACAACTAAAGATTAGTATAACCTGAGAAATTCCATAACCTGTAATAATTCTGAGCGTAGCTCTTCATAGAGAACGGCCCTCTCTGCAGGTAATAATGGTTTTAGGATTTAGGATTACAGCTGCACATTTTCTTTTCCCCTTTTTAAGCCATGAATTTGTAAAAGTTACCAGTGATATGTGACGCATATCTGTGGTGAGGAGGAAAACCCAGCGATGAAGACATCTGTAATGTTCTGGTTCCATGATCAGGAACAGGGTCCGCTGGTTGTATTGTATATATATATATATATATATATATATATATATATATATATATATATATATATAGATATATATATATATATATATATATATAAAAGACTGAAAGTAAAGCCTTGACATGAATTATATTTTAGTGAATTTTAATTCCACTGCATGCAAGGGAGGCAGAAAAGCAAGCTGCATATTTAAACAAGAGAGGAGGAGTTACACAGAGATAGGAAAAATAAAGTAAAGATGTTATTTCACCCACAAGAACAGCCCCTGGGAAAGTAGATGCCGTCTCCCTGGGGGCAGGAACTATACAGACTCTTGTCTATTTATGGAGTTCATAAATGATTTTTAAAAACCTCACATTCTATCAAAAAAATCCCTCACAACTCGATAAGAAAGTAGATTAAATGAACAGATCTGTTTGCTGTTTCTTCCTGAAGCATCTGCAGCGACTTGTAGCACAAACTTTTAGGAAAGTAACCGCCAGCTACGACACTTTCCTCAGAGTTAGATACCAGCAGTTACAGAGACGTCTTTGTGCCGACGCACATTTGACTTCTGACGCCAACGTTCCTGTCATATTTCTACCTGAATTCAAAGTCGTGGCAATTTTCTGCTCCGCTCAGCTCTGTGTGCGGCACATCATGATTACTTCTGCAAACTTACCAAAATTATATTAGTCACTATTACTCTTTACCGTAAAGAGTAACGGTGGTGTAACTAATTAAGCTAATTGCATGTAAAAAAGTTGCAGTTCCAATCAAGCGTTATTGAAAAACGTTTCACTGGAGGAGCTGAGCTCCATTTACATGAACACTGGAGAGGAATGAGCTGAGACAGCTCCCTCCGTCTGACGCCAACTTCCTTAACCCTTTCTGCTCACTCACAAAATAAAGATTATAGGGTTGGATGTTCTGCCAAGGGTGAGGCAACGCAGATTTTTTTTTTTAATGTCAAGCCTCTTAAACCCCGGAGAAATCCCGGAGATCTGTGTCTCTGCTGAGCGCAGCGAAACGACGGATGAGGTGGAGCCAAAAATTCAGAGCTGCACCCGAATCCACCGGTGACGGCAGTTTCACGACCTCCTACGCACAGCGACTGTCGTCCTGTTTGCTGATGCGTCTCCTCTCTGTGAGGATGCACCAATCACATTCATCATCACTTGTGGTTGAGCTCAAATGCAACTCAGCAAACTTCAGCTCTGCTGCTGTTTTCTGTCTCAAAAGAAGAAGCTTTCTACTGGCAACAAAGCCATACTTTATTACTATTATTACTAGGGCTGGGCAAAGATTAAAATTTTTAATCGCGATTAATCGCATGATTTTCCTGATTAATCATGATTAATGGCATTGTATACGCAAAATCAAATAATGAATTCAAAAGTAGTGTAAAGGTCACTTTTATTTAAATGTTCTGCTGCCATATGAACTAAAGTGTGTAAACTTTTAACATCAGCACTTGTCAGTAAAACATACTTTGTGTAAATCTCATCTTAAAAAATGTAAAATAAAATAAAGCTTATTGCCAATGCCAGGGCAATAATGTCATCCGTTTTTTTTTTAATGAAAAATAAAAAAAGTCTACCAACAAAATCCTAACAATCTAGAGGCCACAATCAGAACATTAAAACATTAATTTCTGAGGTAACAGCAGAAACTTTTAACGGGGAGTTCAACTTGTCAGTTGTTACAAATAACCTTGTTTCTGTTGAATCCTCCGTCTGGGAGAACTTTAAAATGAAAATGTGTATCATTTGTTTTTTTCCATTTTTGATTGTCAATCAAAAATTTAAAATATTAAGAAGTGAGTTTTTCTGTTTTTTAACCTAATACAAAAAAAAATGCATGTTTTTTTTATATTTCAATTTTAGCAAACAAGCCATGGAACTGAATTTGTTTTTAATATTTTATTGTCTTGTTTACGTGACCCAGAAATGGCTTTGTTCTATAATCAAGGAACAGACTTTCTGTTGTCATTACACATCTGTGCCACTAGATGGAGCCGCACTGCAGTAACCAGCTAGAGAACAGCAGGACAGTGAACACATGGAGCAGATCTGATGGAACATGGAGGAATGACGCCATCGTCTTGAACAAAGGGGTTTGAAAGTTGTTTTGTTTTCAGACAGAATTGTTAATATTTCTACCTGAGTTGCTACCTGAACTGTAAAGTTCACTGATTTTTACCGTTCTCCATGTCTGTTTTAGCTTTACCGTATGTTTACCTGCCAATTCTTTTCTGGTTCTGCAGCAGCCAGTAACAGACTTTTCAAAACAAAAGCATGTGAGCAACATGCGTTAACGCGCGATAAAATAAATGTCGGTGTTAATAAATTAATGCGTTAACACGATAATAACGCGTTAACTTGCCCAGCCCTTATTATTATACATAGAAATTAAAACAAATGGACTGCGTGTTTTCTTCTTTTTTCCTGTAAGATTAATCATGACCACAAACACACATACAGTCACTTTAGCTCCTTCTTCAGCACCTTTTTATTTTTTTAAATTGCCCTATGAACGATTTTTCGCTCATGAATGTGGGCAGAAAGAAGAAGTTTATCACATATTGAAGCTCCGCTGAGATTGTTCGTCCTCTGTTTATTTTGGCATCGTCCTGTTTTTCTGCAATTAAAGTGAATTTTTCAGGGACTTTGCTGTAAATGTTGAAAATGCAAAGCTTTTATAATTGTGAAACAGGCAAGAAATGAGGAAAAGAAAAACAAACTTACGAACGCAGAGTCGATACTCTGCACAGCTTCCTTATTTCAGCAGTTACAGTTGAAGGTCTTTTGGAGTAAAGCAGCACTCGGTCTCTTGATCTGTGACTTTGCTTCGAACTGCTCCAACTCCTCAACATCTGGAGATCCTGCTGGATCACAGAAAACCTGACATCATATCAGCTGCTCTCAGCTGGTTTGAGCTCTGAGCCTCAACGTTACCGTCCTCAGAATCTGAAACGTTATCCCGTGTAAGCATTGCAGCGGTACGATAATAGCTCCACGCTAACTTCCCTGCTTTTCCTCAATAATTTGTCTGATTGTCTGATAACATCCTCACAGCTTCTCACATCATGTCAGACTGTTGGGGGGTAAAACAGGAGATGCTCTGGTTTCACACAACGTGTAACAATCAGTGCGTTTACATGGGAAGTTTAATTCCTCTTTAATTCAGAATTAAAGTTAAAGCTGAATAAAAGTTACCATGTAAACACTTAATTCCATATGAAAATGTCAATTCCGAATTAAACTTAATTCCGAAGTAAGTGGCTGGTTTATTCCCATTTTAATTCCGCATTAAGTAATTCCGCGGTCATGTTTAGATTAGATTAGATTAGATAGAACTTTATTAATCCCTTGGGAGGTCTCCGTCAGGGAAATTGTTGAGAAATTTACACCCATTCCTGTTTAAATTAATTCCCGTCTTTCTGCGCATGCTAGTTCTCTTGCCCGTCTGTAGCGATGACGCTTATATTCCGGCAGCACGCAGTAAACGGTGGTCAAGAGCAGAGACGATTTATTTAATAAATAGCTTGGAGGAACTGGAAATAATTAAAAGAACAGATGGCAGGAAACATAAAAATTGTGAGCTTTTCAAAGCGGCCAGGTTAAATGAAGGAGGTTTCACAGATAGAGATGCCACCCAGGTCAAAAATAAGTGGAATGTTGTTGCTAATCGAGTTGTTGCTAAGTTTGTTTTCTTCCGGTAGACGTAAAGACGTCCGCCCCCCCCCCATCCAATCAGAACCCTTCCCAACCCCCAGACCTAAAGCGGAGTTGGATAAAGCCGAACAAACGTGTTTTCCATGTAAACCTCAATTCGGAATTACTATTTCCATGTAAACTTGAAGGAAAATAGTTTAATTCGGAATTATTTAAATCCTCATTATTAATTCCGAATTAAAAAAAATCATGTAACCACAGCCAATGTCTTCCATGATTTCCAGATTTACTGCAGCACAGTATCTTATAAATGTTTCAATCTTCCAGAAGCTCTTATGATCTTATTTTATTTTGTTCCCCCTAACCTTACCACACACATTTATTAGCTATGCTGCGTTTGAGTCTTACTCTTCAGACTCCTAAATACAGAAATAACAGTCCCTTCAGATGGAAATGAGAGAGATTTTTTTTTTTTTAAACTGAAGTGTGTAACAGCACATATATGTATTTACATGTGTTTTTTTTTTTTTTCTTCTCCCACACTTTCAGGTGAATTGCTCGGCTCTCTCTCTGAACATGATTCCATAGTAATGTAAAACATTCATTGCCTTTGCATTTCTGTGCTCGTGGAGACGTTTGGCTCCGGTGTGGACTGAATATAAAAATACCAGTGAGCCTCAGCCCCGGTCTCTACGGAGACCAGTAGCACCTCCAATATCCATCTCTGATGCTCCGGATTACTGTTGACAGACGGAGAGGTGGGCTGAGCTGCCCACATAAAATATATATATATCTGTGTGTGTGTGTGTGTTTATATATGTGTGTGTCTGGAGTTGCTCATCACCGTGAGGGTATTGATCGGAGAGCAGGTGTCGGCCGGTTAAAAGCGCCGGTCTTTACGTCTCAATCCTCAGTGCGTACCACTAGCTGACAGCGCCTTTTTATTTGTTTATGCCAGAAACATTGCAGCTCTTATCCCTCAGCAGCCTTTTCCACACAAATCAATAGGAGCACGTCAACCTGGATTTCAGTTTATCTCCGACAACACTCACACTCTCACCGACGCTGTTGTTTGCTTTAGAGGTAAACGCAAACTCGAGGATAGAGCACGCCTTGATCTTTTCTTCCTGAAGGTACACTGAAGCTGTGAGGTGTTCTCCAGGATGACATGTTTTTCATCCAAGCACAGACAATTTAATCTGAGAAAAGCTTTAATTTCACTATAGGAGCACGGATGGGGAAGCACGCACACGGGCGGATGTTTAGATTGTGTTTTTATTAGTTACACTACTCATTAGAGAACTTGTTAAAGGAGATGGAAACAGCTAGTTTTGAGGTGAGTCTCTCAACTCCGCTCTGCCCTTTTCTGGTTTGGGATGAAATCAGTTTATAATTTAGCATGAACTAGCTGACATATTTTAGTCACAAATTAGACTCAGGACCAAAACTGAGACCTCACACTGGCACACAGAGCCGTCCGAGCTAACACAACCACGTAGCAAACAGGAAAAGACTTTAATGGCAAAGAAAAACACTGTTAGAAAATAAATAAATTCCTGCTGCAAATAGGAAAGCTGAAGTAATCTAACAGTCAACTGGACTTCTCTGTTGGCCTGTTTTCCTGTGTTTTCTTTTAAACTTTTAGACATTAAGGTTATGAATGATTATATCTGCAGTGTTTTTTATCTTTTGAAGAAATGCAGTAATTATAGTAGTAGTAAAAAAAAAAAAAAATGCTGTGTTCAATAGCAAATATGAACTCTGGAAGAAAAGGAAAGACCAATAAGCAGATACATTTCAGATGGAAACTGGTGAGATTTATCAAGCCGGATTTAAGCATTTTAATTCATTTTCCAGAGATGTAATTTACCAAGTACAGAATTTTTTTTTTTTTTCCTTGACGTAATAAAGTATTAGACAGAGTTCTGGTAGATCATTGTTAGTTCCATTCTTTCGTGAGCTGAGCGAACGATATCACTGCTGATGTGAATTAACATTAACGGTTACCACGTCTGAGTTAGACGCAGCGATTAAAGTGGCGATAAAGATAATGAGATCTTTCTATTCTGATCTGGTTATTGTGACATGACAGAGTTTTTGAGCTCGTAGCTACTTCAGAGAGAGTGTTTGTACAGTAAATATCAGCTTATAGGGCTCTTTTTTTCCCATATGTGCTAAGTAGCAAAGAAACAAAATCAACGGAGGAATAACTTGGAAAAGCTAAACATTTGGAGAAACCAACTGAGTTGAGGTTTATATTTTATTTGGCGCCTCCTGGAGTTTACCTCGTTACTGAAGGCAGAGGAGGTTAGAAAGCCTGAGAGCAGAAATAACTGTCTGTGACCAGTCAGCTGGAACTACCTCCAGGGCTTTTAGTCCTTAATAAGATAAACACTATATTTCTGCTTACCGCCAGCGCTACGACCGCTTATGGTGATGCAGCTCTGTGGACATCAAATCACAAACTATCCTGCTTTTTTTCCACTTCAGATGACATTGCATTCAGGTTCGCATGTCATTAAGTGGATGTAATAAATATGCAGTAGTAAGAGGACGTCAAGCGATATGAACTAAACATAATAAGTATGAAAATATATATATATACAGTCATGGAAAAAATTATTAGACCACCATTTTTTCTTCAGTTTCTTGTTCATTATAATACCTGGTACCACTAAACGTCATCATGAGACTAAAACAGACAGAAAAGAAAACACTGAATGCATAAAAGCAGTGTTTTTGGCAGTACAACGCCATAGCTATTGATGTAAAAACTTAAGTGATTTAGGTTATAATCAAGAAAACCATGGAAAATGGTAAGATATCAGCTCTTAAATAAAACTCTTATGAGCAATCTTTGTGGTTATCGTTATGTTTGTCCAAACAAATGTACCTTTAGTTGTACCAGGCATTAAAATGAACAAGAAACTGAAGAAAACAAGGGTGGTCTAATAATTTTTTCCATGACTGTATATATATATGTATGTATGTATATATATCAGGCTCTGGGTCTCTGTAAAGCGCCTAGAGACAATTGACAGTGTAACAGACGCTATACAAATAAAATTGAATTGAATTGAATTAAATATACTGTTTGGCATTGGCAGAGATGATTGGGGAGATTTTTCATGGCCTCATCCCACATACTCAGCTCTACTGCTCATCAGGTGCACATTCTTTACAAATGTGGCACCATTTAAAAGGAAAATAATCAGGCTTTCCAACGCTCTAAGATTTATTACCATGAAGCAACGTTACAAGAAAGAAATGATCCACCAGACACAAACACCCTCTTCCTTTTCGTGCTCGGTTTGGTCCCACTGGTGAAAGGCGGGGATCAAGTAACATTATTTTCTCTTAATTACCTGTAACAACTATGATCTTTCCTTAAATAGCAGCAGTATAGTTTGAAGCAGCACAGAAGTAAAGCTCAGTCTTGCAGATCCAGGTACCCTCCATCACCTTTGGATCCGTGCCGGGAAGCGTGCGTGCTTGCGTGTGCGTGGGCGTCTGTATAAGAGTCGGACGCAGCGTGAGTCGGTGGCGACGCCTCTTCCTGGTGGAGGCTTTATTGAGTGACAGCTGACAGACTGGGGTCGTGTTGATTCACCCGGAAAATCGTTGAGGAAGTGTGTTTATCCAGAAAGTAAAACTGTGCCTTTCTGTAGCTTTATTTTTCTAAATCAGCTGCATCTTCTTTTAGTACTTTAGTACATAAAACACACACACAATGAAAATAAGTCTTGTTCCTAGAGTTCAGTATGAGCAGAAGTGAATATCTACTCACAGTAGTTGCTGCCTACTGTTTGCATTTCCCTGTTTCTGGTGTTAGAGCGCCTCCAAGTGGCCGCAATGCATCAGTCTGGGCCACATGAAGCTTTTATTTCACTCACCATGCCGTTAATAAAAGACACACACAATAACGCAGAAATATGTGAGAAAGCATCCGTTTGTGTGTGAACACCTGCACGTGTCCATTACTTAGCATTATTTACATGGACACACACTCACATTTACCCGACAGTAAGCTGGACGTCAGCATATTTTTGGCAAAAGGGTTATAAATATCCCCGGCACTAAGACCTGCCATGTGTGTCTCACGCCGCAGTATATCACTGTGAGTGTGTGTGTGTGCGTGCGCGCGCGCTTTTGTTTCAATTAAATTATTTCCATTGTGCCGGCCAAGCAGAGATCAATCTTTCACAGAAACCGAGAGCGTTTTCCCCCCATCAGTCACTGAGACAATCCAACAGTATTCCAGTCTCATTTATTTACGGCGTAGATTGATAGCCATCCATTACGAAGCAGCTGCAGCAGCCAGGACGCCACACACAATGAAACCGCTCCTCCAGGGAAGCTAAACCATTGATTTCACTCAGGTGATGCCAAGTTTTAGTTTTGACATTTGCCACGTTTTGTGCCAAGCTGGTGGTCAAAAGAAATAAGTGTATTTTCCTGGCTTTGTTTTTATGTTTATTTTACTCCATTAGGGACTTTACCTTTCTGAGAGAAACCTGCCATCAGGTAAATGTCAAAGGTAACATTGTTGTAGTGCTGGATGGTGTTACATGGACCGGTATTACACTCTGGATGTCTGGATGGTGAACGCTCCCGTAAAAGAAAAAAAAAAATACTTGTTATCTGATAAGAAATGCCTTGATTGAGATAAATATAATTTCATTTCATGCACAGTTAAAGGTGGGGTAGGTGTTCTTTTTTTGCAGCACTTTTTACAATATTGCCTGAAAACCTTTTCACATTCCCATTACACCCGATGAAATAAAATGTTTGCAAAAAAAACAAAATGTTTTGGTCCAGTCTAGAGGGTATAGACCTTTTCGACTTGAAAATTGTGGACATGCGCCCCCTAGTGGCCCAGCCATAACTGGAGTGTGCGGTGCTCCACCAACTAACCCAAACACAGCAGCGTGGAGCATCTGTTACTGATAACGCAGACATGTCTTGGATTGATGATGTTAGGCAGTGGCCTCCAGTTATAGATGAAGGTAGTTTATCGCTGTTTTTAATGATTGGTTATGGAAATAACATGATCTATTCCCATAATCAAACACTAAAAATGTGGGAATACGTAAAAAATGCAACGCTGGCTATAACTAACGTCAACAAGCCATAAAGATTATGCTACTGTAACGTTAACGCTAGCGGTAAATTAGGCTATGTGTTAATGTTATATTTAATTTATTTCATCATTTTCCTAATTCATTCATTCATTCATTCATTGATTTATAGGCTTGTGCTAGTGCCGAGGGCTACAGTAGCCTCATACTGCTGTTCTTTCGGCCAGAATCGTCCGGGACTCTCAGCGAGACTATAAGTAGTACGAGATTGAATGTTAACGAAAACTCACCCGGCTGTATTCATTTGGAACAAAGTCCTTTCTGTTGATATTTTTCACCCACGTCTTCCTAACTTCTTGTTCTGCAAACAAGCCAGTCTTCGTGCAGTAAAGGCTTGTGTATTTCACATACTTTCTTCTTCCATTGTTGAATTTTCACGCCATTGTTGGCACAGTTTATGACGGAACATGTATTCCCACTCGACCGACTCGACATTTATAAAATATATATTTGTAGAAAGAGAAAAACACTGGCTAATCTGCGAGCCGGTGAAAGTGTCGCTCTGTAGCACAACCCAGCAATGGTGGACGGGGTACTTCCGGGGGGGCTGGCCCGAAACGGTCTATAATCAGAGAAGAACTCTGACCAATCAAAATAGTGATCATCATTACTTTCATTGGCTGCCTAATACATCCATCAAATATCAATGCACTCTCCCCCACCCCTCCCTCCCTCCCTGCGGTCCATGTTCATCGTGTGAAGGCGTGGTTTCGAGGGGTGGGCTGAAGAGGAGGAGGCGGAGCCTTTGGGAGGAGGGAGGGAGTGTTTATTTTCAAAATCTCACTTCAGTTGGAACCGTTTTTTCAAAGATCACCCCCCCTCCCCCCACATTTAAGGACTGTAGAGTATGTCATGGCGCCCAGTGATTGGTTCCCATCCTCTTCCAGGAAAAACTATTAATCCTGAGACAGTGATCATTCGAAACTTTGTGGAAAGAGCAGTTACAGAATAGTCTCCCAGTTACAGGGGCGGGTTTGGAGTGATGTTTACTGTGTTTCTACGTAATTTAGTTGAATGCTCTGACAGCATTTTTCATCATGGCAGCATATGTTGTTATATTCATTCCTAAAGAGACAGTCTCCACAGTCGGTGCAGAAAATGAAATAATAAACTAGTTCTTGTCACCTAAAGTCTTTTTCAGATGCAGAAACACGTACTGATACTGAACGGCCATTATGAGGTCCAGTTACTGTGGTTCTCCACTCCTCTGTTGGATCAGGAAACAGCCATTTTAGCCTCAGAAAATCTACACCTGCTGGATTGCAACCTGTTTTATGACGCTCATGTTTACCTGTTGAAAATATTAAATTAGTATTATTGAGAAAATACTACAGTTTTGTGGACTGCTGACCCGCTGGTCGTTTGCACTCCTCATGGATCTAATGTTTCATTCTGTCATCTTCTTTCCTAAATAAGTGTCTGTATGACTCTCTGCAGGTGTTCAGACTCTTAAAACAGAAGCCAGATATCACGCTGAGCTATTTAAAAATAAAGCTGAAGTACAATTAGATCGCCTTTGAAAACAGAAAAGAAAAATAGATTAAATAAAAATGAATGAAAAAAAAATCGGATCTCTCTGAAGTACAAGGACTTCGCTCCTGAGATGTTTGCAGAGGTAACTGGCAGGGAGAAGATCTTTACAAGAGAAGCGACACAGATTTTCTTGTAACTGTGCCTTTTATTCTGTCACATATGATAAAGGATAGCGAGCAGCATTAGCGCTCGCAGGAGGCAGTAACAAGACATTATCCAGACATTTACCACAGAAAAGGCTCGACCTTAAAACTGTTGTTTCCAGCGCTCATCCCTCTCTCTTCTGTTACTCCGGGTATAACTGCACGCTGTGTTCCTTTTCACTTTCTTCTTCTTTTTGTTAATATTATCCTCTGAATAGAAAGTAAACCAGCCGGGTCGCAGAAGGAGAGACAACGACAGAATAACAAGTATTTGAAGAGCAGAAACCAAACGCAGCTCTGGCTTTTCTTCCTCTCAGGAAATAGTATTCTTTAAAAAAATATATAACAATTAATATTTACAGAATAAATAGTAGGAGATCGGTTCAAATTCTTAACTTAAAGCTCTGACAGTCCTCTAATCAATTCCAGTTTAAGTCTGGCTGACTCCCAACGTAATGAGCACATCATGATGAACCAAGACACATTTAAACAAATCATTTTCATTTGTTTATAACATCCCCAATGCTCAATTCCACTGTCTTACCTCAGAGCCGACGATAACAAATATCAATCACATACAGCCCTTAAGTATTAGGGAATGTCTCTTCTATTGTGCTTGATCAATAAGACATAAATCTGTATGGAAATCAAGGCAAATGCTTTTCTGGAAATAAACCACGTATCAGAGTACACGATAGGGAGGTTCAGGTAATAAACAACTATCTGAACAGACTCTGAAGGTGTAATGACATGGTACTTTTGTGACTCTCTGATATGAAAAAGCCAAATTGTTATAACCTCAAACGTTTCTAAAGTTTCACCAACTCTGAAGAGGCAGTTCAAGTTCATCAGAAAGGGACACGAGCGTAGTTTCTCCAGTGTGAACATCAAGTCAGAGAACTCAGAGTCCGAACAGAAGGGAAGTGGACCTGAAATGATCCCCATCATGACCCCCCCCCCCCCCCCCCCCCCCCCCCCCTGGAGACAAAAACAACAGCGACCAGGACATCACACCTTTTACCAAGACACATTTAAGAGACCGATTTATTTATCAGACCAAATTATTCCTGTAATAAATCCTCCAATAAATTAAATTTGATTACAGTTCATGTACTTGTAGCCCAGGTGGGAATTCCTACAACCAATAATCCTGAACGGCATGTTTTAGGACTGCGGGAGGAAACGAGTCCCCAGAAACCCACTCGGACACGGAAAGAACATAAAATCCACAGACGGGCCCAGCGACAACACAAATGGACCAGCTGCTGACCGGTTCGGTCCAACTAGAGGGATTAACTACAGGCAAGAGGATCATGAAGGGTCCTCAGGAGGGGGCTCTTCTATTCTGCTACTCGCCAATAAAATGCCTCTGCACAACAAACTTGTGCAACTCTTGGCCTGACGACGCCAGAGTCTATAATCTGATGCCGCACATCTGGATACTGGAATGCTTGAAACGGTACCACAACAACGGGATCATTGAGAGCCTTCGTCAAGAACTCAGAACTCAATAAAGAGTGGGTTCAATTCAATTCAATTCAATTTTATTTATATAGCGTCTGTTACAATGACAATTGTCTCTAGGCGCTTTACAGAGACCCAGATCATGACCCCCGAGCAAATATCATCAACTAAGATTATATTATTAAATCCAATCATTGATAATGGCAGGTAAAAAACTCCCACGTAGGGATGTTCACCTGTGGAGAACAACTCTAGTCGTCAATTCAAAGCCAAAAGGAGAAACCTGAGAACCACCGGGTGGCAGCACTGGTAGGAACCAGTCACCATTGCTGCATTTGGGGCGCGCATTTTTCGTATCACGTAAACTTCTGATTTTGAAGCGACTACGCGAATTCCACTGACTCAGAAGTCACGGATTTAGCGTGACGGCGAGGACAAAACATGGAGGAATGTTGAAAAGCTGAACTTCATATGAAATTCCAGGTTTTGTTGCCATCAGTTCGGTAAGAGACAGATCAACCCGACTGGTGATCCGGTCTACTGGAACACCTGGAGGAAGTGAGTCCCGCCCCCTTACATGTGATATTCACAGTAGAGGTCTTCACGGGTCCACTTTCATGGACCCAAACCCGAATGGACCCGTGAAAATTCAACCGACCCGAGTCTTTAGTTTCCAACCACGAATTGAACCGAGATACCCGAATAGAACCAAGACAATCCAGCCCATAGTTGCTCCTGTTAAAGTTGTCTAGCGTTGAATAAAACTTGATTTCTTACCTAAAGTTGTCTTCTTCTACCGGTTCAGTTGCTACATAGGCTACGTGATGTCGTCGTCGTCGTCGTCTTCTTCCGCTTATCCGAGGTCGGGTTGCGGGGGCATCAGCCGGAGTAAGGAGGCCCAGACCCCCCTCTCCCCAGCCACTTCTTCCAGCTCCTCTGGGGGGATCCCGAGGCGTTCCCAGGCCAGCCGAGAGACATAGTCCCTCCAGCGTGTCCTGGGTCTTCCTCGGGGTCTCCTCCCAGTGGGCCGTGCCCGGAACACCTCACCAGGGAGGCGTCCAGGAGGCATCCTAACCAGATGCCCGAGCCACCTCATCTGGCTCATCTGGCTCCTCGTGATGTAAACAACAATAAATCCACGTCGTTATTTTCTTTGTGGATACAGATGCTATTGGTAGCAACTGCTAACGCTAATAGTCTACACCGGTCAGGACGTGTCGTGAATATGTTCTCTCATCCAGCGTTGTCATGTTGGTGATCCGTTGTGCTTTACAGCTGCCGGGCAAACCGCTAATAACACGCTAAACACGCTACGGCAACACGATTGTTTCATGACAAACACGCCACGTTAATAAATAATTAATTAAACTGCCCCGAGTCCTGACATTAGCTGCCACCGCCAATATCTTTACCTCTCTGGAGTAAACGTGGACCCAGCCTGTCAGACAGCACCGACCGGACCCGAGACTAACTGGACCGATTCAGACCCGAACCCAGAGTCACGTCTTTTGAATGGACCCGAGACTCGATTCGGGTCGGGTTGGAACCTCGGGTTTTAGGGTTGTCGGGTTGTTCTGAAGACCTCTAATTCACAGTAGTCAAGTTGCCACATTACACAAGATACCATCATTTGTGTTAAATATATAGAACATTAATTTATCTTCCATGAATTCATCGGTCTCATCACTGCAACGAGAGGCTCCTGTTGACCCGGTGTCTCACCACCACCGACCCAAAAAGCTTCCTGAACATTCACCGACAGATACGACCTCAGAGAACAGAGGTGGCTTCGATCAGGGGGGTGAAACTCCGGTCCTTACGGGCCGCTGTCCTGCATGTCATCTGGTTCTGTTAACGGCCCGTTAACGTGAATCAGCTGGGCTGAAGCAGTGAAGCATCTAAGACGTGAACGACAGCGGCCCTCCAGAACTGGACTTTGATCTGGTATCGGTGTTTTTGAATGAGTCCAGTTTATTTTCAATGTACACGCCAAGCTAACTCATGACTGCAAGGCTCTTCCAGCGTCAAAGTATCCCACACTTTTAATATCTAAAGAGTTACAGCGGGTTTATGTGGTTATATATTGTGTGAAATATAATAATTGACCCATTTGTACACTAAAGCTCTCGTGAAACCAACAGTTTTTGTGCAGTTTTTTAAGGGACCCTGATCTGATCAATAGCAGGTACGTGTACAGACTCTTTTTTTCACATGACGGTAAGTTTTTGAGATTCTGAAAGCACGACTTTCATAACTCCAAAACTTCCCTGATATGTGGCCACTCTGCCTTCTGCTCGGCAACTTTATCATATTAGAAATTCTGCATCATTTGGCTGCCATGAGTGTGAGTAATGTGGCTTCCATATGTTTGGCCCTGGGCTCTGTTTCTATATTCTGTCTCCAGTAACCTCGCTCGCTTCCTCACTCCTGCTATCACACAAATATCCGGGCTGAGAGGCTCAGCCATTCACAGTCACTTTTTAATTATCTTTTTATGCTGATTTTTTTTTTTTTTTTTTTTTGCCATCAAGCCTTTGGGACTTGCTCGTGCAAAACAATTACCAGTTGCTGCCTGTTTTCTGTCTCTTATCTGAGAAAAGCTGCTGCCTCTAGAGTGATAAAATACTGCGTTTTCTTCTTTCAGCCTAATTTCCATACTCAGTTTCTCTGTGGGCTGTCGGGTTCTTCTCGTATCTATTCTTATCATCCCTTCTTTTCTTCTCCGATCACCTGGTTCTTCATTTAATCATTTTCTACCCATCCTTGTCTTTATAACATCTTAAATGTTTTAACAGTTACATATTTCTCTTTACAGGATATGTGATTTATAATACAGTAATGATAATGATGATACGATCGTGATAAACGTAATTAAAAAACACCATATTTTGTGAAGCTACACGCAGACTGTGATGGATCTATTATCCTCTCATTAAAGAGGCTGAAAAGTAAATGATCACTGGACTTCTAGATGTTTCCAGGAGATCTATGTTTCATGTTAAACAGCTTGCTCGTTGCTCAGAGGCCACTCACAGATGAGAGATGAAAGACTTTATATATTGCTTTACAGGCTGTTCAGCCCTCACATTAAAGTAGAAAGATTAGGTTGCCTGAGCAAAGACCCGAATGAGATTCTAATTTTATAAAATAAGATCTTCCAGCAACTGTGTGTCTTGTGTTTGATCCTGGATATACTTTAATAAAAGTGTATGTTTCTATTGTAAGGACAATATTAAAATTCATATCCAGGCTCTGCTGTTTATTTATACAGACAGTATGTCACCGTAGAGAGACTGAGATTATAAAGAAACACTCATTTTTGAGGCAGATCCTTGACTCAGGAGATTTGGTCTGGTCTGGTCTGGAAAAGTCTCGGTCCTCCTCTGAACCCAAACCCAGATAAGCAGATGTTCATGAATGGATGGGTGACTTGTTGATACAATGGAAGGGAAAAAGCTTTTACCTTAAGTGCACAATATCACTTTCAAAACGTAGTAACAGCAGTTGTGACTGAAATGTTTTGGAAGTTATTAATGTAGCAGTTGTTGTGGAAAAAATAAGATCCGATCTCGATGAGAAAATCAGAATATAATTTATTAGAGAGAAAAGAAACAAAAATACAAAAATCTTACGTGCACATAAGGAGAGCTGTCAGTCAGTGCTCCACAGAATACTGAACGAGGACTCTGTCAGACAGAGATGAGGGTTTTCTTTATACAAGACAAAAGGTGTTGATTCTTCTACAGGTGTTTGCATACAGAGTGGATCACAGCAGGTAGCGGTGAGGACAAAGAGACATTTGTCTTAAAACAGACTGATTGAATTTAGGGACGTTACACAGATCCTTGATCAAGAAGTTATTTACTTGATGTTGATTGAATTTAAAAGTTTATTCAGAATCACAGCTGACCCCCGTGATTGACTTTTGTACACATTATGATGTGTATTGGTCTTGTTAAGAAAGACAAATCACTTTTAAACATATTGTTGAAGACAAATAAAATGAACAAAATTACAAGATGAATAAACCAAATAAAAATTTCCACCACACAGTCAGTCAGCAGCGATATGGTTCTGATCCGGCCCCATCAGTTCCAGTTCTGCTTTACCTGCAGCGACATGTGAATCTTCTCTACAGAGGACCGTCCAGGCCAGATGGACATCACAGCCTTTAGAAGGTTTCTCCCAGTCTGATGCTGGAATTTCAGCATCTGAAACTGTTGGTCTGTGAGAATAAAGCATCAGATAAGAACGGGACACCGATCCAACCCAAACCCAAACACTCCAGCAGCGGGTCTCCTCAGACGTTTACAGACAGCTGATAAAAGAAGAGAAGATGGTAAACATCACCCTGTTCCAACTTTTTTTAGATGTATTACTGCCATTAATGTGAAAATAAGATACAAATTTTCCATAAAATAGTTAAATGTCTTAGTTTGAACATATTATATGTTCTTTATGTTCTGTTCGGGGGGGGGGGGGGGGGGGGGGGGGGGGGGGGGGAGGGGGGGGATATGGGATCATGAGATTTGCGAATCATTGTATTCTGTCTTTATTAAAGTTTTACACAGCATCCCAACTTTTTGGGAATTGTTAGCTTGTAGGTAGAGAAGTATGGAGCCCCGTTTGGGTCATAATTCAATACATGAATTAGTCTATTATTATAATTATATTATTATTATTATGAAATATTTCCCATTATTATGAAAAAATGTAATTATTATGAAATATATTTTTATTATTATTTAATCTTGGTTTAATGCATAATAGTTTATTTCAGAATGGCTTTTTTTAAATCTATGAATGAGTTTTTACATAATAATGACATTTTGCCAGTGGGCGGGACCAGTGGTTGAACTGCAGCTCATTGGCTGATCCTTCTCCATGCAGTTGGTGGGGGACTAGCATCGAGCCTGTTGGCTACCTCTCGGAGTAAGTCAGAAAAGGATCTTTCTCCTGTCTCCATGCCGTCAAAATCAAGTTTTTCCTACATTTCGCGCTACGTTTCTTAGTCGACGTCAACTTTTAACCGTAAACTGAGGTGCATTCTGCCACCTACTGGCCTGGAGTATATACATTGCACCTCTCGCCCACTATTGATATTCACTGTTCTGTTGCTTATGCCTGAATGAAAGAGCAGCCAATCACATAAATGGCTCCGCCCTCTCTGCTGTGATTGACACACAAATCATTCTTATGAAAAACAAATCCATTATTATGTAAAAGCTCATTCTTATGAAAAACAAAGCCATTATTATAATAATGGGAAATATTTCATAATAATAAACGCCTGTATTTCATAATAATAGACTCATTTATTCATTGAATTATGACCCAAATGGGGCTCCATAGAGAAGGAGAATGCATTCAAGACCTAAATTACAAACTGGTTCCACAACTGAAATTTGTGTTTCCCATTCCAAACTGTAGGAACCTTAAATCATATCCCTTCTCTCACATTCAGTTAAATTATTTTGTTTCTTTTCTCTAATAAATTCTAATTTGATTTTCTCATCGAGATCAGATATTATTTTTTTCCAACACAATTTGGCGCTGCAAAGTAGGATCCATCGCTTGGCTGTCCGGACGGAGAGTCAATGAAAGATGTAAAAAAGATATAACAGGGAGGAGGAGCTCCGGGTCGTCAGAAGTGATCTTCTGGTGGCTCGTGGCAGTGATGGTTTTTTAATCCCCATTCATCGCTGATCCTGGAGCACTGGGCAACATTCCTCCCCTCAGTGCCCCGGGACAGTGCAGGGTTAGTGTTAGGGGTTAGGGGTTAGCATTAGGGCTTAGGGTTAGGGTTAGGGGTTAGGGGTTAGGGGTTAGGGTTAGGGTTAGGGTTAGGGGTTAGGGGTTAGGGTTAGGGGTTAGGGGTTAGGGTTAGGGGTTAGGGGTTATTAGGGGTTAGCATTAGGGTTAGGGTTAGGGGTTAGGGGTTAGGGGTTTAGGGTTAGGGTTAGGGGTTAGGGGTTAGGGGTTTAGGGGTTAGGGGTTAGGGGTTAGGGGTTAGGGTTAGGGGTTAGGGGTTAGGGGTTAGGGGGGTTAGGGGTTAGGGGTTAGGGGTTAGGGTTAGGGTTAGGGGTTAGGGGTTAGGGGTTAGGGGGGGTTAGGGTTAGGGTTAGGGTTAGGGGTTAGGGTTCGGGGTTAGGGGTTAGGGGTTGGGGTTAGGGGTTGGGGTTGGGGTTAGGGTTAGGGGTTGGGTTAGGGTTAGGGTTTGGGTTAGGGGTTGGGGGTTAGGGTTAGGGGTTAGGGGTTAGGGGTTTAGGGGTTAGGGTTAGGGGTTAGGGTTAGGGTTAGGGGTTTGGGTTAGGGGTTGGGGTTTAGGGGTTGGGGGGGGTTAGGGGTTAGGGGTTAGGAATTAGGGGTTAGGGTTAAGGGCAGGGTTCGAATTACACAGTGACCCTTGGGGGAGCCCTATTTTACAGTGTGCACCATGACTTTCCCATATGCACATGCGCATATCACTATCCGAGTGCCACCAATAACACATTCAGACGGTCTGTCAGCTCAGGAAAGCAGATGCTGTCTTTCCTGCTGCAAGAACTTAATTTACTTTTATAGCAAGAAAATAAAAACACCACAAAAAGTTTGATTTCTTGTTCAGCAACAAATGCATTTTGTATAATAATTGAAAAAGTAAACAATTGCCTGAATATAAGATAATGAATTATTAAATAAAAAAAAAAAGGCATAAGATTTTCTTTTCATAGTATAGATTTAATCATCTTGGCTACATTTTAAACTTTACTGTCTAATATGAATTTATTTCACAGATATACATATATTAAACAAAATGACCAGTTCGAGATCAAATCTTATTCAAAAGCGAACTGTAGTTTATTTAACAGGAAAACAAGTGCGTCTGTCAAATATATTAGGGCTGCAGCCATCATAAAATAATCTGAAACAGGTACTTCTGGCCAAAAGACATCTCTCCATGTCTTTGGTTATCATCACCTTTATGTCAGAATTGCATTAACTCAAAGGAAGTGGGTTAATGAGGAGTTCATGTGCGGCTACGTAAATCTAACAATTCTCCTCCAGCGTCGCCACGGCCATAACAGGAATATATGGAATTATGTTAATTAGTTGAGGCAAATGTTTAGAAATATTGAACATTAAATAGCACATAAACACACACAGCCATGACGTGTTTATTCTTTTTATTTCATTAATTTCATTTTTCTATTAATGTAGAGAAAATAAAATATATCTTAAAGTGGACAATTCTTTAGAGCTCCCCCTGAATGTCTCAGGGCCGGCTCTCAGGGGAGCTCATGACCCTCTCGGGGGAGCCGAGCTCCCCTTAGCTCCCCCGTAATTCGAACCATGGTTAAGGGTTAGGGTTAGGGGTTGGGGTTAGGGGTTAGGGTTAGGGGTTGGGGTTAGGGGTTAGGGATTAGGGGGTTGGGGTTAGGGGTTAGGGGTTAGGGAGTTAGGGTTAGGGTTAGGGTTGGGGTTGGGGTTAGGGTTGGGGTTAGGGTTAGGGGTTAGGGTTAGGGGTTAGGGGTTAGGGGTTAGGGTTAGGGGTTGAGGTTAGGGGTTAGGGGTTAGGGTTAGGGGTTGGTTGGGGTTAAGTTTAGGGGTTAGGGTTAGGGTTAGGGGTTAGGGTTAGGGGTTAGGGGTTGGGGTTAGGGGTTACCATTATGTCAGTCAGCAGGAAGACACCAGCCAGTAGAAACCAACCCAGGAAGATGAGTGTAGAGATGCAGAGCAGGACAGAAAACTAAGAGAGAGTTAGAGCTGCTAGCATTAATAATGTTGCCGTCTCCAAGTCCGCCTCTAACACCAGCGGATGTAAGCATTTTTTTTTTTTGGCCTCCTGCCCACACTAAGAAGGCTGCCATCTGCAAGGAGGGCCAGATCGCCCTCGCAGGTTCACCCGCTTGTTTTTTTCATGTGGAGCAGGAGTTTCATAGTTAAGTTATGTTAAATATTTCTTTTAAGTTTTCAAAAATCTATGCATTTCATAAATAGTACAGAAAGTTGATCAATTAATTTTTCAGAAGTAATTCTTGGCTGACTTACGTCTGAACTGTTTCCATATCTGAATGTAAAACTAGAACATGAGGGTTTTATGATGTTACAGTTGATTCACTTAATGTCACATCTTTGACTTTAGCTTCTGTAGCATCAAGCTGATGGTGTGAATGAATTATCACATATTCAGAAATAAGGTTAAAGGAACATTCATCATCACATTTTTAATGAAATGAAAACCATAACAGATTAATTAGTATTGTATAATACTGTTAGATTCTTAAGAAAGAATACCCTTTAAATGAAAATATGAGTAGCTTTTAAAAGAGCGTTTGGTTTGTGTGGCCCTGAAAAGGTCCTTTGGAGAAGATAACCCTGTCGTGGTACTGCCCCCCCCCCCCCCCTGAAATAAGAGCAGAAGGTGTCACAGTAACATCTCTTTTTATACAGTATGATTTTATTTTGATTTTGTATATGCTCCGATTTACAACCAGTCTGACTTACGACTGGTTTGACGGAACCGATCTGAGTCGTAACTGGGATACTGATTTGTATAAATATCTTTGGTCTTATTATTAATAATTCCTGTATTCAGTAATGGAGAGAGAAACTCAAACTTTTATCTCAGAAGGACACAACCAAGATTAGAAATGTGTCGTGTGTTCAGAAGTCCAGGAGGAGTCTGTTGAGTTTATAATCACTACAAATGTTCATCGTAACATCTCAGACTCAGTGTAACAGGAATTAAGAAACACAGACTGTCTGGCAACCAGAAAAAGATGAAAAAAAATTATATTACCATTACTAGAAAAGTAGATTACTTTTTACAATATGACTTTTATAGACTTTTTATTATTTTTTTTTTTTTGTTTTGCTTGAAGTTTGTAAAATGAGCAATGATGTTCAGCGAATTGAACAGAACAGCTACCAGGTTAGAAAACTGCACATTTCTTTGATTTTGTCAAGAAGAACGATGACGGGAAAGTTACGGTCAAACGTAAATGATGCGTCGGCAGTAAAACTTTATCTCTGCGCTGGTGACCGTGAATGTTTTTTCAGGATAAACTGGAAAAGCTGCAAACACGTTACGGGGTAACGCACTTCTGATGTTGTTGGTGCAAATCAAACAAATCCATTCACGTCATAGACATTTAAAGCAAGTGTTAGCCACTGCTACTAACAATGATGCTACATTAACTGAAAATGAAGATGAGGAGGTAACATTTATTTTTATTTTATTTTTTCCACTTTGTTTATGGAGCCTTTTCTGTATTCGCAACAAAACACAGACATATAATACAGAAACACTCAGAACAGGATCAACACCCCTTAAAGTAAAGCAGAGAAGTACAGTTCATACAGAATAGTATTTTTAACCATGTTACTAAACTATTTACTGTGAGAGGGACGGGTTTTTATTATCTGTTGTGTTCCTGTTTTATGTTTTATTTTATTTTGTGAAGCACTCTGTGTTGCATTTACATGTATGAACAGTGCCATATAATTAAAGCTTTGATTGAGTGAGTCATTTAAACAGTGAAGTCAGTAGCTTGATTCATTCTTTCACATATGTCAGAAAAGGTTGCCAAATATTATTGAATTTACCAGCTGAACCCCTAAGTGTATATTTTATTTTTTTCCAATTTCATATAATATGAAATACTTCTGATCCCAAGTGTGTGGGATGGAGGATGGTATCTCTCCATTTCAGAGGGATTAAGCGACGGGCGAATAAGGTGCAGAAAGCTAGAAAGTCACATCTGGAACTGTTCAAGCTGTAAACGACAGACGGTACAACGAAAAAAGCTTTAATGGGACGGAGGGCTACAGACACCTCCAAGACCTCAGGGAGGGTTTTAACACCGACGTCCAGCAGGTTGTCGGTTTGGAGCAGCTCCAAAATGTGTGTGAATACGAGGACGGGGTCATTTTACAACGATTGAACGCTGGATCTGAATCTCTCTGATAACTTCTCTTCGGTCCAGTGAGCTCCATGTAATATTTTTGCACTAAATTAGTCCCAAGTTTTATCTTGTATGGTCTCACCTAGGTCCTGCTCCCATCTATGTTTAATAATATCAAGGTTTCCTGGGATGAAAGTGCACTATATAGGTTAGATGTCCCTTAAACCCTTAAACGACTGCACAGGAGCCAATAGAGGATCAATATCTGAGCTTGGGGGGACATTCAGGGAAGTGAGGCAGCTGTTTACGAATGAAATCATGCAACTGTATCAGAAGAAGTGTGTATGTGGAATAAGAAATTTAGTGTGCAGTTGCTGAAAGAAGGCAAACAGCCATTTATAGAGATCCTTTTGTGTAGACAACTACTGCAGAAACACGCCGTCCTGAAGAGACGGGGGGAACGTTTGCATGGATTGGAGATTTCAGTGAAAGATTATACCGTCCATACAGTCGGCAGACCTGCTTCCATATTCTAAGTGTTGTTCTGACTAAAATATTTCTTGTATATGGGTATCTGAAGTCAGAGGTGCATAGATTAATGGTTGTAATGAGGACGGGGCACAGGATCTAGGTTTAGGAGGCACCATGGCGGGGCACCTGGGTCCTCATAGAGCCAACGGAGAACAGGTCGGATATTAGCAGAGCAATAAAACAACCCAAAATCGGGTTGCGCCATTCCACCTAAGATCAATCATGGACTTTTATTATTCCAGATTAAGCTGGATATAAGAGTGTAGGCTCTTGTCGACTGTGCTAGCATAATTTTTGGCGTAATCTGAGGAATTGAGCATCATTTTTGCCCTTTTTCCTAAAGTAGCACTGCTAGCATAATCCGTATATTTTCTTGTCTTAATAGCACAATTTTAGAATAATTCAAGAAAATGAAGATCTCAGCTACTAAAAACGATAGAATTTTGTTTACTCGAACTTTGCATACTTCACCATGGTAACTGGAGGCCATTTGAGTGCAAAACCTTGCGCAAACTGTGTCACGCTCTGCTACACGCGATGGTTAGCTAGCTATCCGCGGATAGTTATCCACCACGCTATCCAGGCTTTGTGCAACCTATTTTTGTTAGCTGGATAGCTATCCGCTGGATAGCAGATTTATCCGCCGTATAGGCCTAACCACCGGATAAAGTTACCCAGGTTTTGAACAACCGGGCCCAGAACGTCAGGCCAGGGTTAATAAAATACATTTTCAAACTTGTCTTGTGAGTTGTGAAGTTTGCGCACAGAATAATTTTTTTGAAAAGTAGCATAATTTTGAAAAGCGAGCATAATTTGAGCATAATTTGGGCAAAAAATGACCATTGCCACTAGCATAATATGCCACTTTTACTAGCACAATCGGCAAATGCCTATAAGAGTGTCTAGGCATTTAAAAAAAAAATGACATGGGAATATGCGCTGGGAGACCATGAAAGAGAAGGCTAAATTTGGGTAAAACATTCATTTTTGTAGCATTTAATATACCAGCAGGTGACAAATGTAGTCAATTAGATTTTATGTAAAAAAAAAGTGTGTAAGCTTCTGGTTACTAGTGCGTTGAAATTCTCTTCAAGGAGTCTGCCTGTGCTGTTTGTAATTTGCGCCGCTAATTCTGAGTGAAAAGAGGAAGTGCGATTTTGGGAATTGATAGGAAACACCTCACTGTTCTGAAGTTTTATTTTATACCCTGAGATTTTGCAGAACCTTTCAACAATAGAGAGGATCCTGGGCATAGAGATGTCCAAACATACAGCATCATGTCATCCGCATAAAGTGAAATTCTTTGCTGTCGTCCCTCCCTGAATAAGCCAATCATTGTAGTGTCTTGTACCAAGATAAATCACAAAATGCTCAGAATATATCCCGTTTGTACAAACTGATGCTACTGGGGAGCTATATAAAAGTCTAATCCAGTTAATATATTGTTTTCTGAAGCTAAACTTATCTAATACATAGAACAGATACCCCCACACTCCTATGGAGCCCCGTTTGGGTCATAATTCAATGAATAAATGAGTCTATTATTATGAAATACAGGCGTTTATTGTTATGAAATACGTATCCATTATTATGAAATGTTTCCCATTATTATGAAATACATGTTTATTATTATGAAATATTTCCCATTATTATGAAATACATTTTTATTATTATGAAATATTTCCCATTATTATGAAAAAAATGTAATGATTATAAAATATATTTTTAATATTTAATCTTAGTTTAATGCATAATAGTTTATTTCAGAGTGGCTTTTTTATCTAAGAATGAGTTTTTACATAATAACGACATTTTGCCAGTGGGCGGGACCAGTGGTTGACCTGCACGCTCATTGGCTGATCCTTCTCCATTCTACGCTCTGACATCGACTAGTTAAAATTATAATTTATCAGGCGATACTATTTTGACCCGATTTGACGAGGTTTTCAAAATGGTTGGGATGATAGAGGCCTTTGAAAGTGTTACTGTTGATGATGCCACTATCGATATTCACTGTTTATGCCTGAATGAAAGAGCAGCCAATCACATAAATGGCTCCGCCCTCTCTGCTGTGATTGACACACAAATCATTCTTAAGAAAAACAAAGCCATTATTATGTAAAAGCTTCTTCTTATGAAAAACGAAACCGTTATCATAATAATGGGAAATATTTCATAATATTAAATGCCTGTATTTCATAATAATAGACTAATTTATTAATTGAATTATGACCCAAACGGGGCTCCATACACTCCAGCCTATTGAAAGCTTTTAAAGAGGTAGCATTTATGCCTCCTCACATGAATATGATGATAGCCACTCAAAAAAACAAACAAAAAAAACAAAAGTCACCAGTCACCAGTAATTCAAATGGCTTATTGTTATAGAAGGAACTGTGTGTAGTTTCAAGCTTTAAAGTGTAAATGCAACACTAATATAAATGCATATTTATAGCATCAATGAGTTATCAAGATACACCTCAAATATTTCAAAGTTGTAAACGTCTTATAAACACAGATTAGTGCTCGGCTGGAAGCATCTCTGTGACATCACAGCAATGGTTTCATGTGGAAGCTGTAATTCTAAATCACTACCACTGGTTTGTTAACTGGTTTGAGGAGTGGTGGAAAACAAGAAACCGGACACGACAAGACAAAATGGAAGGAGCCAAGAGAAATGGATGAAAGCAGGTGGACTAGAAAGGAAGAGGGGAAAATGGGCGCCAACTTCTCACTTTGACCCACAAAATATCATATATAGCATATAGTTGAAGTGACATGCAAACTGTTGATTAAAGAAATTGCTCATGACTCCTTTTGTACGTGCTCGTGCTGCTGTGGTCAAGACGCTTCAATCCTCCCTGAGGCCTAACGAACTAAACCAGACGTACTGGAGTAAACTGACCTTTCACTTCTCTCCCTGGGAAGCTCGTTTATCTGCACCGTCTCATCCGGCTTCGGCTGATTTGTGCTGCAGAGAACAGACTTCCCGCCCCCATCAAAGCCTGCTTTCTCCCCATAATCAGAAACATTAAAGTGGTCGCTGCAGACTCGGTACCGGGCCCACAGGTGGATCACAGCGTTTCAGCCCGGCCAGAAACCGAGGCTCGCTCAGAGGAAGAACACAGTAATAAATTGGTTTACTCCACCACTTTGTTCACTCTTATCCAGGGGCGAAACAAAACCATCCCCCGTATTTGATCCCTTCCATCTGTAGCAGCATTAAAGATTACTTTTAACATCCACTGAGGAAAGAACAGAACGCTCAGTGAACAGTCATGCTTCTTCAAAAAAAAACAAACAAAAGAAAATAGTATATAAATGTGAATTAAAACATAAGTTCCCAGCCAGACTATTTGAATTTCAGGTCCAATCATATCTCACCATTTATCAAAAACAACTTAAATACACACATAAGTCGGTGTCTGGTTCCACTGGGACCAGTTTCACCACTGAGCCGTCCTCCAATCATATCTGTTCCTCTGAAGAGCTCTTCTCACAATAATTATGATCAAACGTTGCCTTAATTTCACTACTTATTCAAATCCAATGCAAATTGGGCTTCGGCTTCGCTTGTGCATGTTTACATGCACGTCTGAATTTTGAGGAAAAAGGAGGCGATTTTGAATTTCACGCGGTGCAGCAGGAAGCAACACAGTCAAAGTAAATTATTTATTGCAGGGAATAATAAGGAAAGTATTAATATTACTCTTTAAAGAACGACAAGGGATGAGTAATATATTATGGATGTATTATCTTCATAAAAAGCCCAACAGTGTTGACGTGTAGCTGATTGAAACAGTTTATTTAAGCTGCTTAGCGATTCAGTTTTTCCAGTGCATCAGCGGGGGGGGGGGGGGGGGGGGGGGGGGGGGGGGGGGACGGTACGTTGGAACGGCCCAGAACTGGTTTCCAGTAGATCACATGACAGATGCAGGTAAGTTTGGAGGAGAAAGTAGCTGCCTCACATTCAAAACCAGTGTGTATGTGTGTGTGTGTGTGTGTGTGTGTGTGTGAGTGTGTGTGTGTGTGGATATATAAACATCTAACATTAATGTAGATTGCAGATATTTTAGGTGTCCTCCGTGTGTATATTTGCCTTTAGTTTGGTGAAACAAGGTTGAGTTTATTCATTAGAAACCAGCGGCGTGCTCGCAGTCACAAACCACCGCTACCCAAGCAGATAATAGAAAAACAACAGCCTCAGTGTTACACCTGCAGCCAGGAAGCCAATTTGCACGTTAGTGCTCTGAAGCACACACTCTGCTGAGAGTTAGCGTGCGAGACCATGTTGTTTTCATTTCCAGATTTCTTGAGGCAATTATATTGATTTAAAACCACAGAATCAATGGGCCATAAAAAAAAAAAAAAAAAAAAAAAAGCAGCACGATCGAGACGAAGACGGGCAGACAAAGACACGACAGAGGACGAAGGTAGACGTCTCAGTGATGTTTCTTTTAACCTCGTCCTCTTATCGTTTCCGTTTCGACTCCCTGATGATCGGAAACGTCTGAGCCAGATATTTTTGTGATGGCGGAGTAAAGCGCCGGACGAACTGGAGAGACGTTTTCACTGCACCACCAAAAAACAGATGAGTTACCGTTAGGGTCGGGGGGAGCTGTGAGCGCTCCTGCCGCCTGTATGTGCACAGCAGTGCATTCTGGGACGCCTCGGGTAATGGGTATTTATGCTTGGGGAGAATTCATAAAGAACTCACAGACTGAGGCAGTGACCTTGACGTTGCCATTTTAAAAGTGTGAGAGAGTCAGTGGTGTAAAATGTAAGCACATAAGTAGGGCTTATATAAGAAAGAGCGTTTTATTTTTGGAATTTCTCTACATTCAAACAAGTGCCAAATTTCACACAGCGTGGAAAAACAAATAAATTAGAGAAAAGCAGCTTTTTCTCCTCGGATCGAAGCGGCGGGGGGAGTAAAGTATTTCAGTGCAGCTGTAATTGTTACTGGTGCTGAAAACTGAAAGGCAGAAATCTTTTTGGACTGGATTAAAATTACTGACCCGTGCTGATAACCTCCACGTCTCCTACAGACAGAAATCCAGTCTGAGCGGAGCTTGTTGGAGCATTTGTGTTTGAGTCAGTCCCGTCCTTGCAGTCACTGGCGGTGGATTAAAAGAACAATGTGTTCAAAGCCTTATAGGACTGAAAGCTTTAAAATAAAACCAGATGACACACACACACACACACACACTGAATGTTAATAATTCCCCAGCAAGTCTTCCATCCTTGTCACTCCTCCGACGCTGCAGCATTGAAGATGACAGAGGAAAGTATCTACACATGTAGAGCGGTCGAGCTCTCATTTAAAGAGTTTATGATTAAAGCCTGATGTACGTAAAAGCAAGTCACTACACATTAATGGAACATTTCTTCTTTTTGTTCTCCAACCGGTCCCTACTGGTTCTATAAAAACAGTAAATCCAACTCTGAATCAGAAAATCTTGGGCTGACATGATAAATATGTAGACAATATGGAAACAAGATATTTCTTTCTTTTTTTTTTTGTTCCTTCTCTTCATTTGGTTTGTAATATATGTTCATTTTTGATTTCCAGGCCTTCAAAATGTTCCAAAAGGAAAAAAAAAACTATTAATAGGGGTATTTGAAGCAAATTACTGGAAGTAATTTGCTGAGGCTGAGGACTCGACTTGATCACTGAAATGTTCAAAAACAATAATCCCAGAGAATAAGGAGAATAAGCAGACTGAGTGCTGCAAACACTATGAACTGATGACTGTGTCCTTCAGACCACACTACTTACCCCGGGAATTTTCACAAATAACTGTGATTTTAGTTTATGTTCCAGGTCCTGACTTTAGTCAAGCCGCTGAGCAAATATCTGACTGTTACAACAGAGCTGTCAGTCAGACTGGAGAGCAGCCAGTGTTTGTACTGGGGGACTTTAACAAGTGTGACATCACCACACATCTACCCAATCTGGAACAATATGTCACCAGACTGCAGAATATACTGGATTTATGCTATGGCAACATCCCTGGTGCATATCTTTCAAAGCCACGCCCACCCCTTGGACGCTCTGAGCACAACGTCATACTGCTGCTGCCAAAATACAGATCACAACTGAAAACAGGTGAACCCATAAAAAAATCAATTAGAGTTTGGAATAATGAGGCAACACTAACACTTCAAGGTTGCTTTGAACTCACAGACTGGGAGTTGTTTTTTAATGACTGTGATGATGATTTTAACATGCTGACAGATGTGCTGACATCTTATACTATTTTCTGTGAGGACACTGTGACTCCCACCAAACAAATAACAATACATCCAAACAATAAGAAATGGGTTACAAAGGACATGAAAATCTGTCTGGTCCAAAAGAAAAAGGCCTTTTTACAAGGAGACAAGGTCAGGGTGAGGGAACTGGAGAAGGAGTGCAGGAAGATGGCGAAGCTGGCTAAAATCCACTACAAAAATAAAGTGGAGCAGAAACTGGCCTCAGGAAATGCAAGGGAGGCGTGGCAGGGTTTTAAACATCATGATGGGCAGAGCCCAGAAACCCGCGGTGGTTAACTGCACAGACCCTCTCTCCCTTGCAGAACAGCTCAACACCTTCTTCGCCCGGTTCAACAGCAGAAGCACACCAATCACTTGGACCTGCCCACCTTCCATCTCCCTCCAACAAGAAGCCCTCACCATTGACGAGCAGCTGGTGACCCCCATCCTGCGCAGAGTGAACCCACACAAGGCCTCTGGCCCTGACAGGCTCAAAGGCAGGGTGCTTAGAGACTGCTCCACTCAGCTAGGAGGAGTCCTCACCAGACTCTTCCAGCTCCTTTTGGATTCCGGGTGTGTTCCTTATCTGTGGAAGGAATCCACCATCATCCCTATTCCCAAAAAAAATCCCACCCTAAAGAGCTGAAGGACTACAGACCTGTGGCCCTGACCTCCGTGCAGGGTAAATGCATGGAGCGAGTGTTGGGTGACTGCCTGTCAGACATGCTGTCACACAAACTGGACCCTCTTCAGTTCGCCTATAAGGCAAAACGTGGAGTAGAGGATGCATGTGTCACACTTTTAGACACTGTCACCAAACAACTGGACTCTGCACACCCCCACACCAGGATTTTATTTATGGTCTTCTCCTCTGCTTTTAATACTGTACACACAGACACCTTGCTGCTGCACCACCTCTCACACCTTCAGGTTCACCCCACACTGATTTTATGGATTCAGAGTTTTTTATATGACAGACCACAGCAAGTGTTTTTAAATGGTCTTAAATCCAGTAAGTTGGTTTTAAACACAGGTGTCCCTCAAGGTTGTGTTTTATCCCCCATTCTCTTCTCTGTGTACACCAACAACATCTCCTGTAACAGTGAAGGAATGACTCTTTTTAAATATGCAGACGACATGGCTCTGGTGGCTCACCTGTCGGACAGCACGGCACTGACCCGTTACCAGGAGACAGTCAACAACCTTGTCCAAGGTTTTGACAAGAACGCTCTTGAATTGAACATTTTAAAAACAAAGGAGCTGTGCTGTGGGGGCAGAGGTAAATCTCAGACACCCCTTTTTACACCCCTCAGTATCCAGGGTCAGTCTGTCGAGCAGGTTGAAGTTTTTAAATATCTGGGAACCGAGATCGATACCAACCTGTCGTTTGGAAATCAGGCCGACTCGGTGTACAAGAAAGCACAACAGCGCCTCCACCTGCTGAGGAAACTGAGGACTTTCAATGTCAGCAGAGACATTTAACCCTGGTTTACACCTCACTCATAGAATCCACTGTCACATTCAGCATTTCATCCTGGTATAACTTCCTCTCCTCTAAACACAAAACAAAACTCCCCCGTATTGTTAATTCAATTCAATTCAATTTTATTTATATAGCGTCTGTTACAATGACAATTGTCTCTAGGCGCTTTACAGAGACCCAGATCATGACCCCCGAGCAAATATCATCAACTAAGATTATATCATTAAATCCAATCAATGATAATGATAATGATAATGATAATCAGGGCAGCAAGATCATTGGTTCATCACAAACTCATGTGTCTGAACTGTATCATCGCTCTGTAATCAGGAAGGCTACCCTGATCACAGAGGACCCCTCTCATCCCCTCCATCACTCCTTCCAGTTACTTCCATCAGGTAGACGTTACAAAGTCCCACTGGCCCGAAAAAATATCTACAAGAAATCCTTTATTCCCACTGCAATAACCCCCCTGAACAGACTGAAGTAAGTGTGTATGATATGTGTGTATTTTTACTGTTGGAGCCTTGTCAAAGAAAAATTTTCTACCACCATTTGGGGCAGACAATAAAGTTTTTCTATTCTATTCTATTCTATTCTATAATTAGAAAGGATTTACATATTTCTACTTTGGAGTGTAAAAAAAGATTAATTCAAAAAATTGGAAGTAATATTGGTGTGCAAAAGACAGGGCAAGTCTGAGCGAGACACCCGCGATCTCTGATCCCTCAGGAAGAAATGATCCCTAATCCCTCACTTTAAGAAATGTAAATGATTGATGGATGATGTTATGACACGGGCAGCAGATTAACTATCCACCTTATTCCTGCGTCGCTACTGTAGATGTGATTATGGGTGCAACTTCCTGTGAGACACCGGTAGTAGCAGTAAGGGGCTAACCATGCTAGCTGAGTGCAGACGGCGATTTATTTGAAAGTAATTTGCTTTCAGTTTAGCAGATAAGCTACTGTTTTCATTTCTGGCAGATGTTTGACAACCGTAGAGTTTTCTAAAATGTCTCTGCGGCGCTTGGGTACCTGTTGCTAGCTAAATTTGTGGCAGCGGTGTTTCGAACATGCACCCAGGACAAAAAGAGAGTTCCTGTGACAAGTGGTCCAGTTTTTTCATCACCTACGTACAGATGAGGAATTAGAAAGAATATGGCTGAAAAATCTGAACTTGAAGAAACCAGCCGGAGTTATGATGTTTATCTCAGATGCTTATGGTGGCAAATGCAGCGACAGGTACGTAACAGAGCTCAGGGTTTCCGGACATATTACGTATGGGAGATGAGGAGATAACCGCCTCAGAGATTTTCAGTTCATCGCTTCACCGTCAGAGGCAGCTGAATCAGTAAGCTAGCTAAATATACTAGTATATGTTATTGATGGATACTTCTTCAGTTCATCCTTCCATCCCTCAATAGCAGTAGGTAAAACAATTCTCACCTTTCAGCTGTGACAAGTTTCCACATGTTTTATGTCCCCGACGCCCCTCAGTACGTAAACAAACGCTGGTTCCCATAAGTGCCGGAAGCTGCGCCCATAATTCACGCAAGGCCTCATGGGGGTTATGAATAAGATGGATAAGACCGTAACATCCATACTCTACAATTTGCATTTTCTCCGCGAGAGAACGATGTCAAGAATGGTACGTTGACGGTTCTCTATGACTGATGTGGACAGATGTGGAACTGCATCATCAGCAATGTGGTAACAGCAAATAAACAACACGTGAAAATAAACCAGTCAGTTACAGTGTTTATTTTTGCCAAACATGCTTTGAAAAAAAAATGCCATTAAAGTGTATTTATTAATATGCCATTTCAAGTTGCATTTTAATTGGCTAGTAAGTATACAGAGAAATTCATATCAGGTGGTCTTTGGTTGCAAGACCAGCCGTCTTCAAACCACTAAAAATGTAGGACATGTCAGGTTAATCAAAGATGTTTCTCCAGCACACCTGGCTCCTATAAAGGGGTCAAAGTCAAAGTCAAAGTGAGCTTTATTGTCAATCAGACCATGTAACAGTAATTACACAGAGGATTGAAATTGCGTTTCTCCAAAACTCCAAATGTGCAAAGTCATTGGCAGACTTGACATCAGAGCTCGATGCCAAGTTAATGAGGCGATCCAATCATTAAAATCATGTAAGCATGCAGGGCAGCGGTACTTGAGGGCCAAAAGTTAGAAAAACTGGGTTGGATGAGTTGGTGCTCCAGATCACCGCATGCTTAGGAAGTAAAAAGAGACCCAGACTCTTATCAGCATTTATACATCTGTGATGGTGGTATTAAAGAGATTTTAGAGGCATATGTGCTGCCTTCATGATGGCATCTTCTCCAGAGACATCCATTCATTTTTTTAATAATGTAAATTAAAAAAAAAACTCATCCTGCAGACTTTCATGAATGATATTGGAGTGGCATGACTGAACTTTAAATGAAAAACTTTTACAGTATTATCACATAATGGCTGCGGTTACATGATGTTTTTTAATTCGGAATTAATAATTAGGAATTAAATAAATCCGAATTAAACTATTTTCCCTCGAGTTTACATGGAAATAGTAATTCCGAATTATGTTTTACATGGAAAACACGTTAGTTCGGCTTTATCCAACTCCGCTTTAGGTCTGGGGGTTGGGAAGGGTTCTGATTGGATGGGGGGGGGGGCGGACGTCTTTACATCTACTGGAAGAAAACAAACTAAGCTAACTCGGTTAGCAACAACATTCCACTTATTTTTGACCTGGGTGGCGTCTCTATCTGTGAAACCTCCTTCATTTAACCTGGACGCTACAACTTTGAAAAGCTCACAATTTTTATGTTTCCTGCCATCTGTTCTTTTAATTATTTCCAGTTCCTCCAAGCTATTTATTAAATAAATCGTCTCTGCTCTTGAACACCGTTTACTGCGTGCTGCCGGAATATAAGCGTCATGGCGACAGACGGGCAAGAGAACTAGCATGCGCAGAAAGACGGGAATTAATTTAAACAGGAATGAGTGTAAACATGACCGCGGAATAACTTAATGCGGAATTAAAATGGGAATAAACCAGCCACTTACTTCAGAATTAAGTTTAATTCGGAATTGACATTTTCATATGGAATTAAGTGTTTACATGGTAACTTTTATTCGGCTTTAACTTTAATTCTGAATTAAAGAGGAATTAAACTTCCCATGTAAACGCACTGAATAATAGGTATTAGTTATTGGGCTGAAAGCTCCTTTAGGGTGTGTAGACTCTTTTTTAGAAACCATGACATGGATCAAAGGAGTTTTGAGTTAGAACAGAATATATGTTTGCAGCAAAAATAATTGGTTATTTTGAGCCTCTGACAAGACTCAAAAATATCATTCCACTTAAGTGGTTCATGGATGGGACCTCTGCAGACAAACTGAGGTAACTGAACATTGTAAAGAACAGAATATGTTTGGTTTTGTTTAAGGATAGTTCGTACATCTTCTGGTCACAGCCATCTTAAGTCCGTGCAAATCGACCAAATGTCGAACATACTTCAGTTACATGAGACTGACAGGAAGGATCTCCGATGTTCCCTAATGATGAAACAGGCTCTGATCGAATAAATCCCCACTTTTAAGCTATACGTAAAGAAAATAACTAATTCCTTGCTAAATCAGAGCCTACGGGTGGAGCTGTGGCATACGAGAGTCTTGCTCTTTAAATAGACCAATGAGCAGGTGGAGTAATTGGAATAGACCAGTCTGAGGCCTAAAACGCTGCCTGAGTTCACTCCTGGGAGTCGCCTTACTCCCGTTAAAAGACTCAGAATAAGGAGGAAGGTTCACGGCACACTGCTCTTATAAAACTGGATCGGGATGACAGTTCTACGGAAGCAGCGGTCGTCAACTCTCCTCTCAAATTCATCCTGACGTTGGCGAGTTGCCCCGTGGGCCAACACTAATGGACACTGTCCTGCGAGCAAATATCTATCACAAAATTGCTTTGTTCATGTTGTTTTGGTTCCTAACAAAAGTTTACTGACATCACCATCTATGCCTACAGTTGATTTACCTCCAGAAGGCTCCATTATGATAGAGTTTCACAACAGGGCCGGTACCGACCCATCAGGGGTCTGAGGCAATGCCTACAAACTAGTCCCTACTGTCTGGGAGACAGTCGTCAGGTCTGAGCGGTACCTTTGACAGCAGTCCAGATGTATGAGGACAGATGGATGAACGTACTGATAGCCAACAATCAACTTGAGTCGTGAGTAGTCGACAAGTCAAGAGCAATGCCAGACTTTGGGCCAATTCCAATTCCTCTCTTAACCCTCAATCTCAACCGTCGCCCTTAACCCTCAATTTTTGGCCCTCAATCTTAACCCTCTAAAGTAAGTGTCAGGGCTATCTTGTGTCTTAGAAATGGGACACCCCTCGAGTGCAGTTACGTCATCAGACTGAAATGTATCAGAGCCGTGTTGTCTCTGTATTTCCTGAAATTACACAGGGATAACATTGAAAAGAGCGCTGTATATTCTCTAAATAATATTAGCAAATAACACAATAGAGGATACATTATTCAGTCCTCTGTCGCTACACAACAAGGTATACAAGTAACATGAAGCCGCCTGGGACCGCCGACGGGACCCGGACGGCCCGGGTCGGCTTCACGTTACTTTGTTGTGTAGCGACGGAGGACTGAATAATGTACCGGGACCACCGACGAGTACAACGTGAAGCCGACAGGACCGCCGGTCCAGCAGCAAACATCGTAAAGTAAAAAAATAAATGTTACGCAACAACGATGTTAATCCATGAAAAAAGTCTCAAACAAACACAATAAAATGGTTTCGTAACATTTATATCTTTAAGATATACGAAGATACTTACGTTTGTAGCTAGCTTCTGGATAGCCCTTACTTCCAAGGGTGGTGTCGGAAAATCTCAATTTTGAGGGCGATACAGCCCTCAAACTCGTCCCTCAACTTGACTTCCCTTAGAATTGGGACACCACTTGCCCTTAGCGGGAACGCGCATTTTTGAGATTGAGGGTTGAGATTGAGGGTTAAGGGAGGAATTGGAATTCACCCTTTAGACCATTTTAAAAGACTTAAAAATAACTTAAGTCCAAGCTTGGATGGAAAAACATAATACCGTATTTTCATGACCATACGGCGCACCTGATTAAAAGGCGCAATCTCAGTTGGGGGCGCTATTTCTATATTTAGCATATACACAAGGCGCACAAGATTAAAGGGCGCGGCCATGGCGAAACACGCCAGTACGTTGGGTTAAAGCACGTATGCTAACGTGTTTATAAAAAGGCAGCAGGAGCAAAACTCAGTTTGGTTGTATTTTATTTAAGTATTTAACAATGTAATCACATTCTTTTTTAGTCTTGATCCACAAATCCATTAAAATCCTCATCTTCTGTATCTGAAGTGAACAGCTGGGCTCGTTCTCCATCGAACAGGTTCCCTCTCGTCACTCTCAGAGTCGGTCTCGTTGTCGTGAAGCTTCTCATTAATGATTCCGGCTTTGGCGAAAGCTCGAACAACAGTGGAAGCGGACACGCTAGCCCAAGCATCCGCAATCCACTCACGAATTGTTGCGTAACTCACCCGACGTCCAGCGGTTGGAGTTCTTTCGTTAAGCCTCCCGGAATAACGGCAAGCTCAGAGTTCATTTGCCGCACTGTTTTTCACAGCGGCAGTTAGATGGACGCGCATGGAGTCACAGATTAATGGAAAAAAAACAACTTCTCACTTTACGTTCACCTCACTCAACCACTCTTTCGTTGCCGTGGCCCTCAGCCGAATGGTGACGGTAGAAACACTTCTCAGTCGGTCTTCCAACTCGGGCCACCTCGCCTTTTGTCCGTGGAAACTTAGCTTCGTCTTCTTGACTTGGCGAAGCTCATTTCATGGGACCCACGGATTTGTTTACCTTAAATTCTCTTGTTGCTGCTCAGTTTCCATGTTCCTCCGCGTAGCTGAACGCTTGCAGTTTAAACTGTGCTTCGTAAGCGTGTCTCTTCTCAGGTGCCATTTTCACAAGTCCAAAACAATGTCTACATTGTGCACGTACCGTGGAGCTCAGCGCACACATGTGGCGCACCGCTTTATAAGGCGCCCTGCCCCTTTTGAAGATAATTTAAGACTTTAAAGTGCGCCTTATGGTCGTGAAAATACGGTACGTTTTTTCAAAACACCAGCACAACAACGTTTTTTAAACAGAGACATTTCATGTGGAGAGAAACAGGTGAATCGTTAGCATCTGTTCTGGGCCGGCCCACTGCTCAGGTAACATTGGAGACGAATCTAAACTGTCATGGAGAAGGTATTGGGAGTAACAATCCCATCCTGTTTTGAAACATTGTACTTAGGTTCGAGACCAGTTACTGTTAAGGGCTTTGAAAACAGGTATATGTTTAATATTTTGTTGTTGCCGAGTAAGAAGACTCTCACGAGAAAGTGACTGCAAACTGAAACTCCCACCGTTGAGGACTGGATCAATGTTTTCCATGATAGGCATTTGCCGATTGTGCTAGTAAAAGTGACATATTATGCTAGTGGCAGTGCTCGTTTTTTGCCCAAATTATGCTCAAATTATGCTCGCTTTTCAAAATTATGCTACTTTTTTTTTTTTGATTATTCTGTGCACAAACTTTACAACTCACAAGACAAGTTTGAAAATGTATTTTATTAACCCTGGCCTGACATTCTGGGCCCGGTCGTTCAAAACCTGGGTAACTTTATCCGGTGGTTAGGCCTATACGGCGGATAAATCTGCTATCCAGCGGATAGTTATCCAGCGAACAAAAATAGGTTGCACAAAGCCTGGATAGTGTGGTGGATAACTATCCGCGGATAGCTTGCTAGCCATCGCGTGTAGCAGAGCGTGACACAGTTTGCGCAAGGTTTTGCACTCAAATGGCCTCCAGTTACCATGGTGAAGTATGCTAATTTCAAGTAAACAACGAACTGTGCACGCGCTAGCAGCGCGCGCTGGGTTTCAAAACAAATAACAAATACAGTGAAAACTAAACTATGCAGTTTCTGACAAAGCCCTGGATAACAAATTTAACATTGAATAATCTCGCTCGTTTCTGAACCACGCAGTCCGGCTTGACTTCTCTAATTCGTTCTCTAACAGTTAATTAGCGCTTGTTATATTGAAGCATCACTCTTGCTTGCAAGTAATGGAACCGACTGTCAATAGTAATCTATCGTTTTTTGTAGCTGAGATCTTCGATATCTTGAATTATTCTAAAATTGTGCTATTAAGACAAGAAAATATACGGATTATGCTAGCAGTGCTACTTTTGGAAAAAGGGCAAAAATTATGCTCTATTCCTCAGATTATGCCGAAAAATTATGCTAGCACAATCGGCAAGAGCCTATTCCATGACATTTTTGTCATGGAAAAACTGACTTGAACAGGAAAAGTTTGAAGACTGCTGGAAGTCATGGATTGAATATGTATCCTCCTTTAGATCGGACTTTAATTAATCTCTAGTAGAAGAGACTAATCCACTAACTCCGCCTAAGTTCTTGAGCTACTCTACTGTTGTTTTTTTAATATTGTGACTCTGCGATGTTTATATTAAGTATTATATTGTTTCAGGTGGACATGTTTTCTTTTTCTTTTTTTTTTCTTTTTTCTTTTTTACTTATTTAAACCTTTATATCAAAAACAGGGACATGATGTAAACATGCAATATTGTATAACATGTATCACCTTTGTTCCAAATGAAAAATTTGGATGAAAAAAAAAACAAAACCAGCATTCACCTCCAGCTTTTATAATGTGAACGTTTTTAAGAGGATGTTTGTTGAAGCGACAGTAGCGGTGGAGTCTGATATGCAGCCTGACTTCCTGTCTGAACCGTTCAGCGAACGAATCCTGTGAACGAAACGTTTTAATGATTCCTCATCGAGCAGGAAACTGAAACTCGAGACCCCCAATCGTCTCGTTTGGTCGGTTCAGGTGGGTTCAGTCTCCAGCCGACGTCTGGTCCTCCTGCCATGAAGAAGCTGCTGCGCGTCATCAACACTAACAGCCTCTGTTTCTTTTTCCACAGTTTTAATTAAGAGGATCATAATGAGGTTGTGGTCATTTGTTCATAAAAGGTTAAAAAGCTTTGCTTAAAGACCTGCAGGAAGAACGGGACGAAGTAACCTTTAAAAGGTTTCATTCCTCGCTATCCTCGATACCATGATGCCTGTCAAATGTTGTGAGAAGGAATGAGATTATTAAAAAGTAATACAGCATTCACTGTCCCTTTTAATGTGTTGCTGGCTTGAAATGCAAAGTAGATATATTAACAGAATAAATAAAGAAATCACAGTTTTCATACTATAAGCAGAAATCTAGTCTTTTCCATGTGATGGCAGCTTTTTTCTGATTTGGGATTATAATCTGTCAGATGTCTGATGTCCCTCCTGTTCTGGAAGTTGTCGTGAGCGTGGTTGGGGTCTGTTTATTACTTTATGCTGATAAATTACCGTCATCTGCTGTTGCGTCTTAGCTGGTGGCGATAAATATTTAAGATGTGATTATTACAGAATACACTAAAACCCTGTTGTAACTCCACCGTGACCTCACAGCGTTTCTTCTCTGGCTTAGCTGTTTTAGAGCAGCTTATTTTGCAACGACGTGTGATGAAACCATCAATCTGGGAAGAGCTTTGACCTCTGGACCCCTTGACCATCAGAACTGATACATAGACGGGGGTCAGGGTTCGGGTTAGGTTAGGTTACCTCAACTGTACCTGCCCAGTGTACCTGCAGAAGTGTTTATTTGACATCCTTTGTTCTAATTTCATCAATATTTCAATTCATGGTCATTAAAAACTGATTTAAAAATATTGTTTGGTTAAAAAAAGAAGCATTGTTTCTTATGTAAGTTTAAGCTTATTTGATCTGGCGTAACTGATCACCTGGTTAAAGTTCAGAGGTCGCACCTGTGGCATTGTGGGGTGAAGCAGCACGGCGGCAGAGTAGAGCGCCAACATAGCGATAAACGAAGTACATACGGCCGCAAAGCATTAACTCACTACATGGTCCAGGAAGCGCACACGGTAACTTTAATTTTACACTTTATATGGGTTTTTAACTGTGTATAATGTTTGTGTGGCTTAAATGGACAGTTTAGTATGTTGCTGCTATGCTAACTGGTCGGGTCCTGTCTATGTCCTGGTATTAGCAGCAAATGCTATCGCTGAACCTGTCTAAACTCTGGACATGTGTATTTCAATCTGTGGTTTTATGTCTTTGTTTTGTAGTTTTCAGGGTGTCTGCGGAGGAGGAATGTTGAATAAAAATCCCAAAAAGACATCAGTATGATGCGTGGCTATTGTTTCTTTGGACCGGTGTAGTTATTCTGACGCCGAGGGCGGATTTGAACCTACACAGCAAGAACGTGACAATCTTCAGAACATACTGACTTTCTCTTTTCATACACATGAAATAAACAAAAATGAATAAAATGCATCCGAACTGTACAGCTGTCATTTCAGACCTGTAAATGTTGTTTTGCGTGTTCAGTGTGGAAAAATGAATGTAGGCGTGTAAATGAGTGTATTCAGCGTGACGGACCTGAAGAAGCTCATACAGTAACGTTTCAGCAGCCGGAGGGTGAACGTATGTGAGCCTGTAACCGGCAGGTATTAATATCAGAAACGTCTTCTCAGAAATGGAAGCTGTCGTTAAAGATGACAGCAACAGCAATGATGCAGATGTGGCCACATGTTTTGAATCTGAGACCTGAAACTGGACTGAACTCCTCTCCCTTCCTGCAGTAGCGTCTTTAGAAAGTGGGAGTATCACTTCACCAGATGTACATTTTTCCACACAAAAACACACAATCTGCCAAACGATGCCCGTCGAAGTGGCTTTACCTGTTTTTCCTCGGCAGGCCGTCAGACCGACTGCGGCTCAGAGGTGCGGTGAGCTTCAGACGTCAGGAACATTAGCAGACCTGTTTATCAAGCACCGGCCGTCCTCAGATCAAAGCTGACAGGTCACTGATAAGAGAATTGCTGCTCCACTGGGTTGAAATATAATTGACTTGTCAGCCTCGCCGGCTTTTGAAGAGACTAACATTAAACCCATCCATGGGGAAATGTTCCTCTCAGTGTGACACTGGGAAAGAAATGTAAGGCCATTAGGAATGTCACTGCTGCAGGATTACTACTCCGGAAAGTACTTTTGAATGACTGAAATGTTGGGAGCAGTTTACAACTCTGGAGACTGACTTTGGTCTGTTTGAGGAAGTGAGAAAGAAACTACTGTGAGTTACACAGCAACAGCTTTATGAACAAACACAAGAGTCATGAGATGCTCGAACAACAAACTATTAACGACGGCGTCAACCGGAGCAACCAAAACGTCTTAAACGTAACTAGTTTAAAACTGAGAAGCAGAGGAATACAGAGTCAAGTCAAAAAATAATTATAATACTTAATATTCAACAACACAACAATATTTATTTAGCAGATCCGATGCTGAATAAAAAAAGAGGCCGTGGTGGAAACTCACTAACTAAACCTTTGTTCAACAGTCATTTTGTAGTCATGTGAAATAGAGGCCAGTAATTAAATACTTAATATACTTAAATACTGCAACTCAAAAATACCTTTCTTTACCAACATTCATAGTCTAATAATCATTTAAGGAGTGTTTATCTAGATATGTGTATGCTTGTACATATAGATGTGGCATACATGCATAGAATTTCAAATATATATGTAAATTTTCGTAAACTTCTGTGTTTAGGTTTATAAAAGCATATTTGTATTCATACATAAACATTGCTAAGAATAAAAATTCTCCATCTTTTATAATATATATCACACGTTGCTTTATTAATTACTCATGGGTAATTATATGTGTTTATGTTTACACATATGGCTGCAGGTGTAAAGGTGTGTTTGCACGTGTAAGTACAGGTGAGTGTATATGTGCATGTATAGGTGTGTGTACAGGCGCATGTGGGGAGACATGTATGTTTTATGCTAGCACGTGTGGATGAAGCGTGTGCATGTACAAATACCTATATATGTTTGTATGTAGTTGATATATTTCCATACATGACTAAGCTTAAGTATTGATGAGTGTATGAATTTATATTTGTTTGATTAGTGACAGTAATGAAGAACGTTAACATATGGAGATATACTACACTAAAACTTTACAGGTACAGGCCTCTGAGTCCAACCAGACTCGCCTCCCAGTACCTCCCAGTGCCTTCCAGTGCCTCCCAGTTCATCCCAGTTCCTCCCAGTTCTTCCCAGTTCCTCCCAGTGCCTCCCAGTACCTCCCAGTTCCTCCCAGTTCCTCCCAGTACCTCCCAGTTCTTCCCAGTTCCTCCCAGTTCTTCCCAGTTCCTCCCAGTGCCTCAGTGTTGGCAGTGAGGTCTCATACCTCATAGACGAGAAGAGAAACTGCGTAGATTGTAAAATAGCAGAGATGCTTATTTTTCTATAGTAAAATAAAGTCTTCATGACACGGTCTCATCCTAGAAACTAAATTATTTGTCTCCACCAGCCACTCACTTACTCTCCTGATTATTTCCTGTTGGTCTGAATCTGCCAGATCTTATGTGCTTTATACAGACATATTTGTATGTGTATGTATTTCAAAACTTATAATTTTGTTGTTTGGTCTCCCTACAACTGATTGTAGTCGCTGTTATAATCCCATACATCCCTTTTCGATTCTTCACAGTTCCTTTTTCTTGTTTGCCTTAAGTTAGTTTTGTTTGTTTGTTTTTAAAAATATAATCTAAATGTATGCAGGTTTTGCCTTTTTTTTTTTATTTTTTTTTTTACATCACACAGCTATATGGTAATGACTATGCTCTGATATGCTGATGCTTTCCTCTCTTCTTGACCATAATTGTAAATCAAGAATCCAATACCTGTTGTGTAATGTAATGTGTGAGAATAACAATAATAAAGAAAATTAAAAAAAAAAAATAATAAAGTCTTCTTCTCATTACAGATCTGTAGATGGAGGATCGTCATTTTTTCATTGTTCATTGGAACTGAAAGGATTAGTTTAGTTTTACACATCATCAATGTGACTCAGATAACTGTAAAAACTCTGAGCCGAGTTTTGAATTTACATTTATATCTTTAGGCATCGTATAACCCTCATGTTCTTGAAACAGTTTCTTTCATTAAGTCGAGAGTCTGTGAATCACCTGCAGCCCACTAATTCAGATCTGTCCATTTATGTTCTTTAAGATGACTTTAATAGCTGTGAAGCTGTAAAGTGCATTTTACTTTTATAATCCTTGGAACCTGAAATGGTCAACAATTACGTTTATTTATGTCTTGGTTGTGAATATTATGAAAAACCTTCCCAGAGAATATTAAAGACAGAGTTTATCTTTACAAAAACATAAATCTGGTTTACAGTTGCAGTAGTTTTCTTATTTTATTGTGAGAATGTGTTTGCGTTAGTGCGTTAGTAACATTTTAATGATGATTTAATGTTGTCAGTATTAATTTCTGCATCAGCAGCAGGTGGATTATATCGGCATCAGCAATGCAAAAAAAAGTTGTTTAAAAAAAAAAAAATCAGCATATCAGACGTCCACAAATATCCACGATTGTGTTCCCTGCTACAGACTGGTCCTCTCTTCTTTGACCTTTCACCTTTACCTGAAAACACAATAATAAAAGATTGTCATCTTTACTCTGCTGCGATGTGAGTCTGCAGTAATGATGACAAAAATATTCTACAAAACAGTCTTCACCTAAAACGTTTAAACGTACCTTCTCAAAGGGACATTTTGTATATTAAACGTGTATAAGAAATCACCTTTTAATCAATAAAGATAAAGATGCTACCACAGGCTAGTCACATATGTTGCATGGACTCACTTTATTTTATTGTTTTTGTGCCGTTCCTGTATGACAGTGGTTCTCAACTGGTGGGTCGCGACCCAAAAGTGGGTCGCAGACCCGTTTTCAGTGGGTCGTGGGTCTTTGCCTGGAGAAGGAAATGCTAAAATAAATAAAAAAATGCGTGTCATTCATACTCCTTAACAGTAGATGGCGATAATGTCCTGTAATGTGAGTTGACACCCGCCAGTTTACACCATAGAAGAAGACCTGCAGAGTTTGTTTCCATATGTTGAGCAGGTGAAACACAGATACAACCAAGAATATATGAGATATGGATTTAATTATCTTGAAGACAAAGGTCAGTGATGGTTATTCAGATAAAACTATATATTTTGAGTTCTTTTTGAAACTACTGCTCAGTGGTTTCACTGTTTTATTTCATGTTTGTGCATAAAAGCACTGTTGAGTCTTAAAAATGGCTGTTACTGAAATGTTCTGATTGTTATGTCAGCTTTATGATTAATGCTTAAATACGTGACTAGATAGTTTTAATAGGAAACTGTTATATATTCAGGAAGTGGGTACTCAGCAAATGCTACATATTTGAGTTCTTTTTGAAACTACTGCTCAGTGGTTGCACTTTTTTATTTTATGTTTGTGCATGTTGAGTCTGTTAAAAAAAACGCTGAAGTTACTGAAGTGAAGTGTTTTGGATTTAATTAAAATGCAGCTAATTGAGCATCAAAGGGGACATTTTGGTTTTTGCCATTTTGGTTCACCAATAAACTTTTTTTTTTGTGTTGTCATTCTGTGATATTCTATTCTACTATCTCTGATTCAAACTGCACGATCTTTTCATTCAATAACTTAGAGAAGTTGGAACTTTTCCTTGATTTGGGTCGCGGCTGGTCATTAATGGTGATGGTGGGTCCTGAAACCGGACCAGTTCAGAACCAGTGATGTATGAGACATGCGTGTCTTTCATAAAAGTGTGTTTTCTGTACTAAAGCGGATAATATAGTTCAGCATTTCAAGTCTTTTCTTCTGCATTTTTAGGAAATTTGACCATGAAATTTGATCAGAGCTGGCAGTAAATTACTTCCAGGTCATTTAAGAACCGACCTCAGGAGAAAAAAAACTATTCCAGGAGAGCAACTGGACAAACAACAAGCCCGACAGCAGAAAACCCAGGGGATGCTGGGAGGAAATGAAACTGAAAACAAGAGCGATGATACTGGCGCCTCTGAAGAACATCTCCTCATATCTAAACATAAAGAAGGGAAATAAAGTGCTCCGAGCATCATTACAACCCTCTTAACTTTATAACATTTTAAAAGTTTCCAGAGTTCTTTAACCAGTCGAACACAAGGCTGCTGCTATAAATTTGTATCTGAAAAACATCCCTTAGTTCATTAGTCAGGGTGAAAGTTAATTAAAACTGTAAATTAGAGAGTGTTTACTGAGTCAGGAACCTTCAGGAGGGATTGTCGTCCTCCTCGTCCCCGGCGTCCAGGAGCCAAAAGACACGTAGAAAACAACGTAAAGCCTCCGATGCTCCATGAAAGCTGTTCAACCAGCCGGTAACAGAGACGTGTTCACTTCTCTTGTCTTTATTATGAGTCACCTGGTGAAACAAAAATCACAAAACTGTCTTTCTGTTCTGCTTTTTTGGGTTGAACACAAAAACAACAGGGAGCATATTTGGAAAAAACGTCCCACCTTGAAAGTGCTGCGTGTATCTGAGGAAGAATGGACAACAATATGGAGGTTTCAGTGGAGATGTACTAGCTCACAGAAGTGGAGGGAATTTGCCTAAGACTATGTAAGACTATGTTTTGTGGACACATACCTGAGGAATGGCCGAAAAGAGATAAACATCTAATAAATATTTTGCTGGTGGCCTGTAAAAAGGGTATTACCAGGAAATGGTTATCACAGGAGAGCCCAACTTTAAATTTATGGATGGACATTACAATGGACATGTATAAAATAGAGAAGATAACAGCATTTGTTAATCACAAAATGGAGAATTTTGCTTCACACTGGGAAAACAGGGTCAAATATGTCACACCCCATAGACCTGATTTTATTTTCACAGACTAGTGACTGTATTGTATGGAAAGGATCACTCCCTACATGTACATATTTTTACATTTTTTATTTATTTTTTTTTGTTTTATTATGTTTTTTTGTTTTTTTTTTCTTGTTGTTGTTGTTTTGTTGGTTTTCTTTTCATCTTTCAGATACAAAATTTAAAAAAAAGCTATTTTGGCATTTGGGGCAGACAACAGATGTAAGATGTAGGTACATAAGATGTATGGGAGGGATATGAATGTATGATTCTGAATGTCAATAAAAAATAAAAAAATAAAAAAAAGAAAGTGCTGCATGTAGGAGGCGTGAGACTGCCGGTAAGGAAAGAAACACATTTTATTTGGATATTAGTAGTGCGCTTTTAAGCTTTTAAGCATGGCCTTTTTTTTCTACACTGCAAACAGCTTTTAGCTGTAAATCTGGCAGCTTTGCACCTTTTTGTTCATGCTGTACATTTAACTTAAAAAAAAAGTCTTTGTTTGTTGCCGTCGTGTTGGATGGACGAACCGGCTGAAGGTTCTTGGGTTTGTGCTGAAACTGGGTTTTTCTGATAGTTGTTAGAAAACCAAGCTTATATGAATGGAAGAATAAAAACTGGTCGATAGTTCTCAACTCGACCCGGCTTGAGAGGAGAGAAACATCCCTAAAACCAGTGAAGCATTTATTTCATAAGTAAATACTAGGGCTGTAGCGATACACTAATCTCACGATACGATACGATACATTTGGCTCACGATACGATATTATATCGATATTTTTCTAACAATACATTTACATTATTTTCTCAAAGATTTTAACAGGACAAAGTGATTTTGGTGACATCTTGTGAGTGTTACAATTTGTTTGAATTAACTGAACTGAAAGGTAGGTGACTGCAGACAACGTCACAGAGAGGAGAGAAAGGAGGCCTCTGATTGGTCAATTCTACATCCACGTCATTGAAGAAATGAGGAAGTACCCACATCTGTACGATTCTGGTTCTCCACACTACAAAGACAGCACATATTCTAGTAATTCATGGAGGGAGATAGCGATGAATGTGGGTCTGGATACGGCCGAGACGGTGAGGAAGTGGAAAAACGCAAGAGATACGTTTAGTAAGTTTAGCTAGTTCGTGATTGTCCCTCTCCGTTGTGGCGTTGAATAACAGCGCAGACGCGCTTCAACATTAACAAATATCAAAAATAACTGCGGCAACCGGCGACAAGATAACTGCGACATGTTGCCGTGAGAGTAAACACAGCCCTTAAAGCTGCCGTTTTCCACCACTGAATACGGTCTCAAATCCTGACAAATAAAGTTTGGCTAGCTCTCAGTTAGCATTAGCTTGTCCAGGTGGTGACGTTTCAGGTGGGCTCGCCTCGCAGGTTGGTGGTATTTCCAGAGTACTTCACGTTTGAGTGACACAGCTTACAAACCACCATAGTTTTGTCTAAATCTTCGCTTTCCTTTTTTCTTTTTCAACCCGAACTGCTCCCACACATCTGCTTTTAATCACGCAGGCGCTGCGTTTATACTCGCCGCCATCCTCCTGACTGGCTCAGCTGTAGCTGGAAGAGAAAGAAGCTTCTGGATAACCTGTTAGAAACGCTCTACAGCGACACTAGTGGCTGGAGGACTAAATGGCTCTTTGCAGGAAGAGCACCCGTGCGGGACACGGGGGTTTTGAAGGGAGCTTAGAATATCGATACCCGCGGCTGAAATATCGATACTCTCTGGGAAATAAAATATCGATATATATCGCAGAATCGATAAAATCGCCCAGCCCTAGTAAACACTGATCAGATTTGGCCTGAAGGAAGTTGGTAGAAACTGAGCCCGAATGTCAGACCACATACGTTTCTAGCAGGAGTCAGATTGCATAATGTTTTAAATCTGGAGAGTCTCAGCGCTGATCTTATCGTTGTAAAAGGCAGCTTTGGCAGAATTCATTTATAAATATGAAGAACTGATTAACCATGACGTAAGATGGATCTCTGGATTCGAACCATTTTCTCTCAGCATTTGCATCGCTGTAAAGGTTTGTAAAATGGGAAGAAAGTGGGCGGCTTCACCTTCGATGAAGAGTTTATCTTTCACAGAGACGTTCTTCTCATTTCTCCATGTCTCAGTCAGACTGAGAGTAAAGACTTGAGAGTCTCCTGAGTTTTCATGAACTTTATTTCTGCTGCAGAGCAAGAGGTCAGACAGAAAGCTGCAGGTTGAATGAGCCCCGAAGTGGGAAATCACAATGAATTAAAGCATAAGCACAAAGATCAGAGAAGGTGCTAGAAAGACCCTGAAGGACAACGGCGTCTTACTGACGCATGACAAGAGCTGTAGGAGAGACATTTTCGTTCACATATATCCAAATTTTTAAATAATTTATGTCTCAAATGTGTGTAAAACGAGCTAAATGTGAAGAAAATGAGCTAAATATTAAAAATATAGTAGTTTGAAAACTGTAATCAAGTTTATACATTCGCCCCCCCCCCCCATACCTCCTCCATCTATTACAACTATATCACTGACGCATGACAAGAGCTGTAGGAGAGACGTCCCCCTCCCTCCAGGCTGGAGCATTAACATTATTATAACAGCATATGTTTATTTTCATTCTTCCAGGTGCAAAATTACGTCCAACGTACCTCCTGCATGTTTTCTCTCGGTGCGTCTTGTTTTACACCTTCTTCTCCTCCTCACATGTTCACATTTTCACATGTTCACATGTTCCCTCTGAGCCCTGCCTTCCTCCATACGGAGGGCCGAATGTAAAAACTTGATTACAGTTTACAAACTGATGTATTTTCACATTTCACTTCACATTTAGCTCATTTTACGCACATTTGAGACATAAATTATTTAAAAATTTGGTTATATGTGAACGAAAATAAAATGTTAAATCTAAATGTCAAATATTAAATCTAAATCTAAATCTTAAAAGTTAAATCTAAATGTTAAATGTTAAATCTAAATCGTAATGTTAAAAGTTAAATCTAAATGTTAAATCTAAATCTAAATGTTAAAGATTTAGATTTAACATTTAGATTTAGATTTAACATTTAACATTTAGATTTAGATTTAATATTTAGATTTAACATTTAGATTTAACATTTGACATTTAGATTTAGAATTAACATTTAACATTTAGATTTAGATTTAGCATTTAGATTTAACATTTGACATTTAGGTTTAGATTTAATATTTAGATTTAACATTTGACATTTAGATTTAGATTTAAAATTTAGATTTAACATTTAACATTTAGATTTAGATTTAACATTTAGATTTAGATTTAGCATTTAGATTTAACATTTAACATTTAGATTTAGATTTAATATTTAGATTTAACATTTGACATTTAGATTTAGAATCAACATTTAACATTTAGAGTTAGATTTAGCATTTAGATTTAACATTTGACATTTAGGTTTAGATTTAATATTTAGATTTAACATTTGACATTTAGATTTAACATTTAGATTTAACATTTTACATTTAGATTTAGATTTAACATTTAGATTTAGATTTAACATTTAGATTTAAATTTAAGATTTAGATTTAGATTTAACATTTAGATTTAGATTTAACATTTAGATTTAACATTTAACATTTAGATTAAGATTTAATATTTAGATTTAACATTCAACATTTAGATTTAACATTTCATTTTCGTTCACATATATCCAAATTTTTAAATAATTTATGTCTCAAATGTGTGTAAAACGAGCTAAATGTGAAGAAAATTAGCTAAATATTGAAAATATATCAGTTTGAAAACTGTATTCAAGTTTTTACCTCCTCCATCTATTACAACTCTATCATCTATGAAGTTTTTCTTCACAACACCTAAATGCTGTACTCGCACTTAGCTTCAGCTTCATGTACATGACGGAGGCACAGTGTGTTTTAAAGACACAATAATTTTAATCTATTTAGCAGAGGCATCAGCTAACATACGGAGACACAGCCTGTAGTTCTTTAAGCGCAGACTTTGTTCCTAAATACGCAGCAGGAATGATGATAAGCGTTTCTGCATCACATCAACTGGAAGATTTAGTGTCTGCTAGTATAAAACATGCAACTAAGGTTTAAAAATCTTACTTTTTTTTCCCTTTACTAATCTAAATACATTTGGAAATGCATTCAGTAGCAAACTGAAACATGAGCAGCGTGTCAATGCTTTTATGAAGTGTTTCAGAGGCACCTGACAGGACAACCGTCAGCTGATCTCAGTCCGGCTGTCCTCACAGATGATTGTGTGTTGCTCTCCGACTGTTCTCCAGATTCATGACAGCACCTGATACCACTTCCTGTTCAACGGAGTGATGTCATGATTGATGTGGCTCAACCCACATGCTGGACGCCCTCCCTGACATTCAAAACCGGACCTCCCTTTGATGTAGGGATCGGCATTTGGTCGAGATTTATTCGTCGATCGTCGGGAGAATTAATGATTAATAATCGATTAATCATTAACATTTTCATATTGAAAACTATCACAATTATTCTCGATATCGGCGTGACGTTTGTTTTCCCCTTTGGCCTGGTTGCTATGGCCTGGTTGCTATGGCCCGCGCATGCCCAGATGTGTTCAGTGAACCGGATGTTCCTGGTCGACAATAACGTGACGTTTCCTGTTTCTTTTCTTTAAAAAAACAACGATAATAAAACAAGAGATATCGAGGAGACTACTTAACAATGGCAATTTATATCAAGGCGCCAGTATTACAGGCTTTTTGTTTCTTAAAAAGATGCGCTTGTTGTGTGCTCGATGTGCGCTGCAGCTCCTTCTGGTCCGTGCTAACACCGAGTTGAGGCTAGGCTAGGCTAGGCTAGGCTAGGCTGATGATGAACCGCCTCCACCGTCCTTTACAAGGCTTGGATGTGCGTTGTTCAAGTGATACATCATTGTTGTTGTCGATTAATTGTATTTGTAATTAGCATTGCAGTAATTGCAGTACACTTGGTCATTTTCTAAACTAAAATGGTTCCACGCCACACTTCACCGCGACCGCTTCATGATTAGGAGATGACCTACAGAAGCTTGTATGTAACAACTGAGGCCAGCCAGGGTAGGGTGATGGTGAAATGTTGCCCCCTGCTGCCAAATTTCTATCGGTGGCACAGCGAAATGCATCGCATTGTTTTAGAACGTGCACTGATAACCTACATTCAGATTGTTAAAAAAACAAAAAACGTTCGGTTCATCGACGAAAATTAATTTCTTCGACCAAATTCTTAATGATCAATCAACGATTAATCGATTAATTATGCCCATCCGTACTTTGATGACAGGAGAACTTCCGTGATGATCTCCAGAAACAATTGAATCTGTATGGAAATGTTAGCATTTTGCCCAAATTATTCTGCTATAACTCACATTAAACAATTACATAACGCACTTTTAATCCGATAGTATGTTTTTCCGAATGCAATCGTGTACAACTGGACGAGCGCTAAAACAACGGCCAGATTTTTATTTGAGAGATTAAAAATATACTAATGAGCTTGTTCTGAAATTCACTGGAAAATTTGAGTTTGACAAACTTTGGAAAAAAAAAAGGTACTTTCAACCGATTACTGCTGAAGATAGTAAATTTAAAAAAAGACAAGACACATGCTTCCGTTAGTGTGAAAACTGTGTGGGTGGCCAATGTGAAGGTTTAAAGGAGTATAACACCTGGATGCTATCTTCACCTGAGAAAACGGCTTATGAACTAATCACAAAAAAGTAGCACAAAACTGTGCTATTTGTGCTAATTGTGCAATACGTGTTGCAACTGAAGATGGAAGACAGTAGGAAGACTAGCTAGGTGATCCTGTTAACTTTGCCTGGAATAACCGAAGGAAGCTGCCGGTGCAGGAAAGACCAGAACAGCAAAGATCTGCAAAGACCCGGATGAGAGCGAGAGCTGCCTCCTTTCACGTCTTCTTCCACGGTGCTCGGATAACCTTCGTTGGAAGTAGCTTCTTTCTTCAAAGGGATCCCTGCCCCCCCGGTGTGAGGAGGGTCCAGCGCTGCTGCAGAGACTCGTTAGTGAACGTGACCAGTCCGTTAATGCTGACAGAGATCCTCCACACCTGCAGGATGATGCATTCAAATGTGCTCATGTTTGTGAGAGATCCCAAAGTCATGGCTTTGGCTTAAACAGCCATAACTGGAAAATGCTTGAGCCAGATAATTAACCTTTACTGATAACATGATGAATGCAAGCCTGTTTAATATTTACCATCACCTGTTAGCGTGGTAGCATGCAGCGAGGGAACTGAAGCACAGAGGATCATCAAAGCAGTATTTCTTAGCTCTACAGTTTCATTTTAAACAATGATTGTTTTAAATAAACAAGGTTTGCACTGTTTATACAGAAAACAGGAGCCACATATGCTTATCTAAACACATCCGATATGTTAGTGCACATCTTGAAGACGAAGTTTGACTGCAAAGAGCTTATTTGTAGAAGTAATTATGGAGGCAGGAAATATAACAATGTAGAAGCTGACGACTGGATTCAACAAATACAAAGACTTACAGGTTTACAGTTAATACAAGTCAATGCTTACTTGAGTTAAACGGTCGGATTCTCTACAAGTAGGGGTGCACGATAACTATCAGTCCAATAACAGGAAATTATGATGTCATCCCGATAAGTCCGATATCACGACGAATAGCCCCGATAACATTTATATTTCTGTCAACACAGCAGTGTCTCGCTCCCTCTGAGCCTTGAATGACCAGCAGTGAATGTTATGTTCAAGTGACGTCGGCATAATCAGAAAAACAATTACTCAATCAGGAAAATCAAGAATACCCCCTCATGCCAGAAAACAACTCGTTAACTCGGTCATAATTTTAGTAGTTGCTGACTTTAATTGATATTCACAGTATTTTCCCACATGTTACACATAAAAAAAGAAAAGGCTGAAAGAACGACTAGCAAACGAGGAAACGTTGGAATTTACGTTACAACTTGAATGAAACATGCAGCACAGCGCTGATCACAACAAACATGGCGGCATGGAACTTCGTTAAAGTTTCAGAAGAAGATAGTTTGGTGGTTATTTGTGATGAATCCTCCGAGTGAATTCTACGAGGAGGGAAGCACAAGCTTTAATACGTAAAACCTGATCAGCCACCTACAACATAACAATCACTTCCATGGAGTTTTGAAATCACGCTAACATGAGCTAACGGACGCTAACAGAAGCTAATGCTAATGTGCTCAAGCCAGCAGCAGTCTCTCCTCTCCCTCATCTCTCTCATCTAAAGCTTCTGTTGCGCGCTTGACCAAAGAGAAACTGGCCAGCGTGCATGAATTCAAACTTCTTTATTTCTCTCTGAAAACACGGAAACATGAGCACATCAGAACAGCGTGACCGTACATTACAGGCTGCCGGAATCTACTGCGCAACAACCTGCCACACTTTTTCCCGAACGAAACCTTTGGTTAACTCAGCCCCTTAAAAGCCATTTGTGTTTACACAAGACATATTATCATAGGCACTCATATTCTAGCAGGTAACTAGCAACTAAATCCACTGCTAACTAGTTAACCAGGCCGCGAAGGACATTTTTTCCAAGTTACGGCATACATTACTTTTCCCGTGAGAACCTCTTGCGTAATGGCACCAGTTGCCGCACAGTTATTTAACCCGACAAAAGTAAAAACACTTTCATTCAACATTCCTTCGCATTGCTTACCTGAAAACACGGAAACATGACAATCAGAAACAGCGTGACCGTACATTACAGGCTGCCGGAATCTACTGCACAACACCTGCAAACTTTTCCAGAAAGACCCCATAGCTGTCCCAAGTGCCGGAGTTTATTTTACTCTAATTAACCTGCCAGAATACAATGTTATGGCTCTTTTTAAGGGTGAGCATGCTTTAAAATATTAACCATGAATACATTAACAATACAAATAAAACTATTAGCTGTAAGATTGGTATTCAGTGTCCATTGTCCAGTGTTCGATCCCATATTATATGCCCTATTTAATGTGGTGTCCCACACTTCCATAAGATTAAAAATAAAAACTACTGAACCTCATTTACTTTAATTAAAGGTATTAATTTAAATGGAACCACAAGCCAAAATCCTTTAAATGTTAATCTTTTTCAGTTAGTAATTCTGATGCATGTATTTCCATCAGTTCAAGGAGCCTTTATTTTTTATATCAGTCAGTAATGAACCTTATTTAAGTTAATGTGAGATATCAAATAGGTTTGTTTGATAGATTTATGAAAATGTTTGAGAGGCTTGACAATAGTTTTTCATTGTAAAAAAATAAATATCAGTTCATTTAAAAAGTCAAAACTGTTTTTGATTTTGTTCACAGTATTGATGTAATGATCTTAGGTATATGTGTGTGTTATCGGTTATCGGTATCGGTTTTAAAAAACAGTTATCGTGCATCTACAAGTACAACTCAAGCAACATTGGAGAAATCTTTGACACAGCAAACATTCTGGGTCGTTGTAATAAAATTAAAGGGGCAAATCGTAGCATTGAAACTATTTCAGCTGAGTGAGAAAGTGGAAGGAGCCTCGTGTGGCACATTTCCATGCAGACTCTTAATCTTAAGACTCTTAATTAAACGGAGCGTCATTGAGACTGAGATTAGCATCACCTGTGATTTTCCCTGCAGTCAAGTCCGACTGTTCGCTGTGAAAAATGGGTGTATTAAGGACAAATTATTATTAAGGACGTTGTCTGTGGAAAGTGACTGTCGTCCTTGGATGGTCGTGTTCAGAGAGCGACAGAACCTGTCGGTCCGTGGGCTTGAACTGGATCTTGAATCGTAAACCCGGGATGTGTGTCTTTACCCGTCTCATCGAGGTCAGAGGCAAACAGAGAAATAAGCGTTTCTATGTTGTTCCGTCTGGAGTGCCGACAGCCCATAATAATAGCCGCCGGCGTTCTGGGTCCCACGTGCCTGGTCTGTGTTGACCTCCTCCACCTGGACCTCTGTTATTATGCCTCTCATCTCCAACCGGCCAATCCGGCGCCGCCGCTCTGCTTCCAGGGGTTAATGAGCAGCGATAAGCATGGTGACTCACAGATGCCTCTGGAAGTTACCGTAGCAACGAGAGTCCAAGCATGTGTCATCCCTGAGCACCAGGGGTGTCAGTCATTACAGATGCTATTAGCCTAGCTTTCCTCTTCATCTGAATGTGTGTGTGTGTGTGTGTGTGTGTGTGTGTGTGTGTACTCAGACTCCATAACAGAAACGCTCTAATTTTCCTCTTGACTTTATCCAGAGTTGTTGCGTTAATGTGTGTGTGTGTACGTGCGCTCAGAGGGGATTCGTGCACGTGAGTCGACGCAGTTGAAAGTGAGTTTTGCAACCTGGCTTCCTTGTTTGACTGTCTGTTAATCTAAATCAGTGTTTAGTTTATTTGATGGCGTTAAATGATTCGTCATACCCGGACTGCCTCTGAATGATAATCAAGAAGACCTCATTAGCGCGCACGTGCGCGTGCGTGCGTGTCTGTCTGTGATTGTGTATGTGTAAACGGTAGAGAGAGAGCTCTGCTTCTGTTCTCTGCACCAGTCTGTGTAAATGTGAAGCGTCGCTGATGGAGCAACAGCGCCCCCCGCAGGACAGAATCACCTGCGTTTGGCCCTTTTTTCAGCAGCGAGGTAGAAAAGTTGACCAAGACTTCTCTGCAAAAGTACCACTTTCCCTTCAGGAGATTCGGCTGCGATGTAGATTAATGCTTTTGGTCTTAGCTGATGTGGGCGTGGCTCCCTGAGTTACACCTGTTCACCTGATCCTGCATCACACATGAACACGAGATCCACTGCAGAGTTTCTCTTTCATGTAAAGACAGGCAGCCACACAAAACAACTTTAGTGCAATAATGTTGTTGTTGTGCTTCCTGAAGCTTCAGCTGCTACCGACGGATCACTGCTGTCCAGTCAGAAATAACCAGGAAGTGTATTTAGAGGAAAATGGAAACCTTCATTTCATGATTAATGATGTTAACGGACATGAAGTGAGGCAGGTTTATGAGTGTTTCTGACGTCCTGGTGGTGTGAATAGGACTGTAGTTTTAAAATAATAACCTGCTCTACGTCTCCCAGCGCTCTCCTGTTTAATGAGCGGAACATTTATTTAACTCGTCATTTGATGAGTTGATCAATAAATGGAAAAAAAAAAGAATCATCCAATTTAGCAAAGTGACTGTGAAAGATTTAGAAAACTATCGATCTGTTCAAATGAGAGCCGATCAGCATCACAAACAGACGGAGGGTGAAAAGTGTTGCACTATTTTAATGTATGCAACATTGAAAAAAGGTAAAAATAGAAACATGAAATAAGATTTTATAGGTAAAAGAGAGTACAGGTTAGATTTTTATTAAAACATTAAAATTGATCACTCTTGTCTTAACATTTATGGGGGCTTTGAGGAGCAAGAATTAACAGCAAATCTTCACTTTGTCCACAAATGTGTGAGAAAAATCATCCATTTGTTGACAAATGTCTAATATTAGAATGAAGTTACAGTTCTGGTTCCAATTCAATTCAATTCAATTTTATTTATATAGCGTCTGGTACAATGACAATTGTCTCTAGGCGCTTTCCAGAGACCCAGATCATGACCCCCGAGCAAATATCATCAACTAAGATTATATAATTAAATCCAAGCAATGATAATGGCAGGTAAAAAACTCCCACGTAGGGAGAAAAAAAAACCTTTATACCAAACAGTGGCAACTCAGTTTGACAAAACTGAGTGTAAGAAAACTCACTTAAACAACAGGAACAATTAATATCCTACATTTGTATCAGTATTGTATTAATAGAAGGTTGAAAGCAGCAGAGCTGCAGTCAAAGAAGGAAAAAAAAAGGTGTGAATACATAAATTTGTGAAAATACAAATAATACTGCCACATTAAAGATGCATAGATCTGACAAGTAACCATTCTGCATCCTATTAAATAAATCTGCTGCAGGTGTGGCCTATTGAGACGTGAGGACGCTTCAGTTTTTATCCGGCTGTAAAAGGCACTTAACACCGAAGCTGTGAGATTTACACTTTAGAATATTTCAAGTCAACCAAATAAATGCAGGTTTATCTGAGAAAAGTCATCATTTTGACACGTGAATCACATCGATCCACTGGACTGGCATAAGAGTCAATGAAGATGCTATGCTAATGCTAAAGATGGTCCCAGTCGAGGTGATACATATACATACATGCTGGCTGGGGGAGACTTTTTTAAAAATGATTAGATAGGATGGATGTGAATATTAATATGAAACAGATATTATTTGACACAGTTTGAGAAGTAAGACTGAACCTTTAAAGGTCTGGAGCCGTCAGCTCTGTTTAGGCTTCATCATCTTTTCCCTTTGCTGAGTTTTTCCCCGTCGAGGCTCTCCAGCGAAAGTCAAACAGAATAGCTCATTTGAGAGATATCGAAGAGAAGAAAAGACTCGACTTTCTTCTGCGCGGAACAAATGATGCAAAATTCAACGGCTAAAGCAAGTTGCCGAGCCGTTCAGCGGATGAGAAGCGACGCGCTTGAAGCGTTCGTACGAACTTAATTCCTGCTGCTGAAGAGTTTTCTGTTTTTCTGACAGTTTGCCTAATATTCTGTGTGTCATACAGCCGTGACACAAATACTCACATGGAGCCTTTTCTCTAAATTCAGAAATATATCATCAGCGCCGGTTTCAGGGTCTCGTTCAAGGACGCTGACACACGAAGGCGCTGGGGATCGAACCACCGGCGTGATCTGACGTTAGCAGGAACCTTCAGGGGGTCGAGTCTGAGGCAGGAAAAGAATATATTTTCAGAACTATTTAGATATTTAAAGCAAAAACGTGTATTCAGTAGAGTAGATGGCTAAAGAATTAACATTTTAAAAAAAAAGAAAGCTGTTATCACATCTGTTACAGTGATGTTTGTTAGTATTTTATAGTTTCGCCTGCCCGAGTTCTCACTGAGACCAGAAGAGTGGACCACATCGGTCCAGTTCTGAGGTCCCGACACCGGCTGCCTGTCCGTCAAAGCATAGACTTTAAAGTTCAGTTACTGGTCTATAAAGTTCTGAATGGTTTGGGACCAGAATCCATCCTGACCCAGTATGAACCCACCAGACCCCTCAGGTCACCTGGATCCGGTTTATTATCAGTCCCCAGACTCAGAACCAGACATGGAAAAGCTGCGTTCAGTTTCTATGCTCCACATGTCTGGAACAAACTCCCAGAAAGCCTCAGATCAGCTGAAACACTCGGGTTATTTAAAGATTCACCTGTTCTAGACTGACTCAGCAGCCATTTTTTATTAGCTCAAATCTTCTTACTGTTTTCTTTGTTTTTATGCTTTTATTCTTTAACTTTTTAATGCTTTCTTTTTCTTTTTCTGCAATGCTTTTAATGTTTTATGTAAAGCACTTTGAATTGTTTTGTACATGAAATGTGCTCTACAGATATAAACTCGCCTTAAACACTCACAAGGGGTCCTGCAGGAAACATTTGCTTGTGAGCGTTTCCAGGATTTCATCATGCTTGTTGCAGAGATAATATGTGGTAGGGCTGGGGGCGATTTTATCGATCCGGACGATATATATCGATATTTTATTTCCAGAGAGATCGATTTCAGTATCGGGGTATCGATATTTCTAAGCTCCTTCTAAACCCTCGTGTCTCGCACGGGTGCATCTCCTGCAAAGTGCCATTTAGTCCTCCAGCCACTAGTGTCGCTGTAGAGCGTTTCTAACAGGTTATCCAGAAGCTTCTTTCTCTTCCAGTAGAGCTGAGCCAGTCAGGAGGATGGCGGCGAGAGTATAAACGCAGCGCCTGCGTGATTAAAAGCAGATGTGTGGGAGCAGTTCGGGTTTAAAAAGAAAAAGGAAAGAGAAGATTTAGACAAAAGTATGGCGGTTTGCAAGCTGTGTCACACAAACGTGAAGTACTCTGGAAATACCACCAACCTGCGAGGCGAGCCCACCTGAAACGTCACCACCCGGACAAGCTAATGCTAACTGAGAGCTAGCCAAACTTTATTTGTCAGGATTTGAGACCGTATTCAGTGGTGGAAAACGCCGGCTTTAAGGGCTGTGTTTACTCTCACGGCAACGTGTCGCAGTTATCTGGTCGCCGGTATGCTGCAGTTATTTTTGATATATGTTAATGTTGAAGCGCGTCTGCGCTATGTTATTCAACGCCACAACGGAGAGGGACAATCACGAACTAGCTAAACTTACTAAAGGTATCTCTTGTGTTTTTCCACTTCCTCACCGTCTCGGCCGTATCCAGACCCACATTCATCGCTATCTCCCTCCATGAATTACTAGAATATGTGCTGTCTTTGTAGCGTGGAAAACCAGAATCGTACAGATGTGGGTACTTCCTCATTTCTTCGATGACGTGGATGTAGAATTGACCAATCAGAGGCCTCCTTTCTCTCCTCTCTGCGACGCTTGTTTGCGGTCACCTACCTTTTAGTTCAATTAAAAAAAACAAATTGGAACACTCACAAGATGTCACCAAAATCACTTTGTCCTGTTAAAATCTTTCAGAAAATGATGTAAATGTATTGTTAGAAAAATATCGATATAATATCGTATCGTGAGCCAGATGTATCGTATCGTATCGTGAGACTAGTGTATCGCTACAGCCCTAATATGTGGTGTGTTGACATCACTGACGGGTCTTGGTTCGCAGGACTGGTTCGCAGCGATGAGAATCAGCACCTCCACATCTGAGACAATGAAGTGAAGGAGTTTTTTGGGTTTTGTTCAGTTAGAGAGGATCTGAACTAAAAGATGGGACTCATTATTTTACAGTCAATCTTTGTTCGTGACCTCATCATCATGATCTGTGGGTTAGTGACTGAAAGAATTAGATTGTGGATATAAGCGGCTGAAATGAGTTTCCTCTCCTAATGAGGACGGGCTGAGACGTTCAGTCATCTGGGAGAGACTCAGTAGAGTCGCTGCTCCTTCACATGGAGAAGATCCAACCGAGGTGGTTCTGGTTGGGCCGCCTCCAGGATGATTCTCAGGGGAGTGAGACCCAGAATGCCGCAGGGCAGACCAGACTGGAGAGACTACAACTCCCAGAAGGCACAGGGACATGTTGGTGTCCTCATGGAGGAGCTGGAGGAGGAGGTCTGTCTGCTCCAGCTGCTGCTCCCACAACTGGAAGCTTGTTGTTGCAGAGAAGCACTGTTTACTATTTATAGATTTTTATGCTTTTATATAAACTTTTTAATATTTTGAATCCATTATTTCATTTTTAAACTGTGTTGTAAAAGAGTACAGCATTGATTTGATAGGCTCAGTTGGTAGAGCGGGTCGTCCAGTCACCGGAAGGTTGGCGGTTCGATCCCGGCTCCAACTTATGGAGCCCCATTTGGGTCATAATTCAATGAATAAATGAGTCTATTATTATGAAATATTTCCCATTTATAATGGATTATGTTTTTTAAATATGAGCTTATTATGATAATGGCTTTGTTTTTCATAAGAATGATTTGTGTGTCTATCACAGCAGAGAGGGCGGAGCCATTTATGTGATTGGCTGCTCTTTCATTCAGAACAGTGAATCGTCAAATCGGGTCAAAATAGTATCGCCTGATAAATGATCATTTTCGATATTGTCTGCTAACCTCGTCAAGGTTTCCCGTAGCTCAGTCCAAGCTAGCCATAGCTACAATCGGACTAGGAGCGCACCTTGATAACGCCACGGCCCGCTGCTAACGGGACCTCACGGCCAAAACTAGTCGATGTCAGAGCGTAGAATGGAGAAGGGTCAGCCAATGAGCGTGCAGGTCAAACCACTGGCCCCGCCCACTGGCAAAATGTCATTAATATGTAAAAGCTCATTCTTATGAAAAACGAAGCCATTATGTAAAAACTCATTCTTAAAAAAAAAAAGCTATTCTGAAATAAACTAAGATTAAATAATAATAAAAATATATTTCATAATAATTACATTTTTTTCATAATAATGGGAAACATTTCATAATAATGGATACGTATTTCATACTAATAGACTTATTTATTCATTGAATTATGACCCAAACAGAGCTCCATACCAACTGTCCATATGCCAAAGTGTCCTTGGGCAAGACACTGAACCCTAAATATTCTTTTCTTTTTCAGCATAAACAATAGAAAAACAAAGGAGACAGCAACTAAACATAGAAAATAAAAAAAAGACAGTTTGAGGTGAGATTCTAACAATGAGTGCTGTAGTATTTAAAAATAAAAAAAAGGAGAAAACATTAAGGGAAACAATACATACATGAATATATAAAATACACAAAAATACGAATGAAAAGTGACCTCATGAATCAGAGATTTGGTCACATGACCAAATCAAATGGATAAATGTCCTTTTGTGTATTTTAACCAATATTTGTCAGGGAACGTTGTTTAGAAGCGAACAGGAGTGAAACATTTCAAAGCTTTGTTAATGATTGAGGATGATTGAAGCTCTTGTTCCAGACTACAGAACCGATCGAGCTCCTGCGGCAGCTTCAAACGCTCGGCCTGCAGCCAACGCAACAACTAACTGAATCAATACAGCTTTACAACAATTAACATTTAATACTTCTCAAAACGCTTTGCTGAAAAAATGTAATTATCAGTTATTTTTCTCACATCAACCAGGATCAATAAATCAAATCAGGTTGTGACAACTGATTGATAATTGATTTCCTTTTAACACAAAAATTAGATGTAGATATTTTAACTGAAAAGTGGTCTGTAGATATAATGAGTCATTAAATTATGATACCGTTAATTCTTCCTTGAGAAATACAATGAGACTCTGTACAGTGGTCACAGTTCAGTTTTCATATATTTTTTTATCTTTCTGCTGCCTCTTTCTTTACTACTTTTCTCTGTCTGCACAATACGTCCTCTCACATTCCTCTTCTTAAAGCACACTGCCCCCCCCCTAAAAAAAAAAAAAAAAAAAGAAAATGCAATCATCCCGCCTTATCAGCAGCGCAACACATTTTCCATTTCCCACATTTCCTTTTCCAGCTCTGTTCTTCTCTCTGGCCGCGGACCAGTCCCTCCTTTCATGAACCAGTAGTAGAGATTTCAGGGACTGGTAATCCGGCGGCAGCTGTGGATGAGCGCTGGTGGGTTTTAGAAAAAAAAAAAAAAAAGAGTTTGGCTGATGCTTCTCAAGGACGATCAGATCACGACGGGATCTTCCTCCCCTCGTGGGTTCGCTGCTCTACTTTCTGTTTGACTGAAGATAAGATAAAAAATTATGGATACGCTGTGAGCCTTATTTAAAAAAAAAAGAAGAAAAAAAATCCTCTGGAAGCAATATTTCTGATAAAAAGGGATTCTTTTGAAGTTTAAAACATGTTGATAACCAGATCTATATTGATGCAGATGCATTAAAAGATTTTAAAGATTTTTTTGATAATGAACAGTTTCTGTATGTGTGACGGACTGAAACATTTCAGCGCTTGATGGCGTCGGTTCAGAGAGCGGGAAAGTTGTGACTTGAAGTGTTTGAAGTTCTCTGTCCACTTGTTCTTGTTTTCATCCGTGACGGTGTATTTCTGGATCCGTGACTGTCAGGTTGTAGTAGAACCTTTGCACCCGGACTTTGAACCGCTGACTGTAGGTTTGCGTTCGCGGCGTCTCCTGGGAGTTCCCGCGCCGCCGCTGTTCGTGATGTTATCTTCGCTCAGACGACGCTCCAGCGCACTAATGATGATATTTGTAGACTTTGGCCTACTTTCCAAGTAATTTACTCCGCATCAAAAATGAAAGCTTCAAGCTGAATCCTAAAGGTAGAGAAGGTGTCTGCATCCCAAACACTAGTTGGGACCTGGTTTCCCATGAGAGCCTTGGGAACCTCCCAGTCCATCCATCATCTACACCTGCTTAATCCTCTATTCCAGCTCTCTTCAGGTGGAAGGCAGGGCTACACCTGGACAGGTCACCAGTCCATCACAGGACCACATGTAGACGAACAACCACACACACAATCGCTCCTACGAGCAATTAAGAATCACTAATTAACCTGACAGGCAGGTGTTTGGACTGTGGGAGGAGTTACCTGTCAGCAACAGCGCTGACCACCAAACCACTGTGCAATAAAAACAATTTAAAGTCGAGATCAGAGACATCAATGAGGAGTGCAGAAGAAGAACTGGAAAACAAACTCCAGCTGAACATCATGGGAGATGTTCAGGGAGGAAGAATATCACAGGAGAGATGGAAGTCTGGACAGAGTCGATGACCTGAACTCATTCAGAGACCAGCTCAGCTACGGAGCCCTGTTTGGGTCATAAGTCAATAAATAAATGAGTCTATTATTATGAAATACAGGCGTTTATTATTATGAAATACGTATCCATTATTATGAAATGTATTTGTATTATTATGAAATATTTCTCATTATTATGAAAAAAATGTAATTATTATGGAATGTATTTTTATTATTATTCAATCTTAGTTTAATGCATAATAGTTTATTTCAGAATGGCTTTTTTTATTATCTAAGAATGAGTTTTTACATAATTGCTTCAATTCAATTCATTTCAATTCATTTCAATTAAATTCAAAATATTTTATTAATCCCCCAAGGGGGAAATTCAGGTTTCAGTACACCAGTCTGGTTTACTAGAGGAGCTGCCGGCGTCCAGCGCTCCTTTTCATGCCAGGTCCCGTGGTCCGAGTGCTAACTCCAGTTAACAGCCGTTAGAAACCAGTATAAATCCATAATGATGACCAGTGAGATATCTCCAGGTCAGAGGAGGAAAACACCGAGAACCAGACCGTTTGGGAAGACTGAGCCTTCATCGAGCGACGGAGCCGACCTTCCAGAGCCCAGTTATCATGCGGACCGGACCAGGCCGTTGTTTCCCCCGGCGGCGCTGGGCCCCACCAGGTCACCAGACGGCCCCCGCCAGTTATCCGGCGTGTAGACAGCTGGACGGGGGCAATGCCGCCGCTGACGTCGGGGTCTCCCGTCCCGGCTCTGTGACGCTGAGCCCGGATCCAGTGGCGGTTTAGCAGTTAGGACTATAGCTTAGCTTAGCTTTCCCGAACCGGCCTCCAGCGACACCGTCCATGTCCGCGGCGGCAGGTCTCCACCAGCTGCAAGAGGACCGATCCGCCCCCTGCAGACAGTATGTAGACATCTGACCACAGATCACGCTTTTACATAATAATGACATTTTGCCAGTGGGCGGGGCCAGTGGTTGACCTGCACGCTCATTGGCTGATCTTTCTCCATTCTACGCTCTGACATCGACTAGTTTTGGCCGTGAGGTCCCGTTAGCAGCGGGCCGTGGCGTCATCAAGGTGCGCTCCTAGTCCGATTGTAGCTATGCTAGCTTGGACTGAGCTACGGGAAACCTTGACCAGGTTAGCAGACAATATCGAAAATGATAATTTATCGGGTGACACTATTTTGACCCGATTTAACGATTCACTGTTCTGTTGTCTGAATGAAAGAGCAGCCAATCATATAAATGGCTCCGCCCTCTCTGCTGTGATTGACACACAATTCATTCTTATGAAAAACAAAGCCATTATTATGTAAAAGCTCATTCTTATGAAAAACGAAACTATTATCATAATAATGGGAAATATTTCATAATAATAAACGCCTGTATTTCATAATAATAGACTCATTTATTCATTGAATTATGACCCCAACGGGGCTCCATACTCAGCATCCTCCTCTCCGGCCCCCCGACAGACCTCCACCCTCCCTGGACCGTCGTCGTCATTGAACTTGCTGCTGCAGCTGCAGAGACTGAACGGGAACAAGCTGGTCCAGATGGAGTCCTGAACACCTGTACAGACCAGGTATGTGGGACTCTGCAGCATCTGTTCAACATCAGCCTGAGCAAAGAGGAGCTTCCAGTCCTGAGGGAAGATGTCCTGCATTGTTCCAGTACCAAAAAGAGTCACTTTCTTCCAGACATTTTTACCGTCGTCACGCCATCCACGACGGGACAGATGTGCGGCTTCGCCTTAGTTACTGCCACCTGGTGGATAAATATACCGCCATTTCAGTGGCCTCTATTGAACTAAGATGAACTCTAATAAGTTTTTATTTTAACCCTTTAGGCGCCGGAGTTTTTTCAAGAAAATATTCAATTTTGATATCAACATTTCAAAAGGCTTGAAAGCAGTTTGAGGTAGAGGTATACTGTCAAAGAGAAAATTGTTCAGTATGACTCAAAGTTTGTGATGGGAGTGAAATTATTCAAATAATTGAATATTATGACGTCACAAGGTGGCGGCCATATTGGGAAATGTTCAATTTTGATATAAAGGTTTCGAAAGGCAATAACTTTAAAGTGGTTTGAGATAAAGACATACTGTAAATGAGAAATATCTTCAGTATGAACCAAAATTTGGGATGGAAGTAGATTTGTCATCTAATTTGATTATTGTGACATCACCAGGTGGCAGGCAGAGAAAACATCCATTTTTGTTTTCAAGATTTCAAAAGGCTGCAATTTGAAAGTGGTTTGAGATAAAGGCATACTATAATTGAGGAATATTGTTGAAGCAAAATTTGGGCTGTAAGTAAATTGTCAACTGATTTGCATATTGTGACGTCAACAGGTGGCGACCATTTTGGAAAATGTCAATTTTCTTATAAAGATTTCAAAAGGCTGTAGTTTGAGCGGTTTGAGATAAGGGAATACTTTCAACAGTCAATGTGAAATATATTCAGTATGAAACAAATTTTTTGATAGAAATAAATTCACTGATCCAATTTGTATAATCTTTAAGCACTGTTTGGAATTGTATTATTTTCATTTGCATTTTATTTGCATTTGCTTCACAATTATAACATGTTGAGAGAGCATTTCCCTTGATGGTCTATCCAAAGATCTTCCTTCGGTCAGTTAAATTGGAAGTTGCCGTAATGATCGTAAAGACCGTATTACTAAAGTATTAATCTCCAGTATTTGGCAGCTTTACGTGCACTGGTCTCCATGTTTTTAACATTGTTTTTCCCATTCCCACCTGAACCTGAGGAGGTGCAGAGTTAATCCTTTCTGACACATTTCACTCCTTCGTAACCCCTTTGACCAATGAATAAATTAAAGGTGTCTTGTCAGTAGAAACACAGCAGGATGCATCAGTGTCACAGGATGGATAATAGACGGGAAGTGTTGCTGCTAAGATCATGTTCAAGCCAGAGAGCCACAATATAAATTGATTTGTCCGTAACACACTTTTCTCGAGGTTTTTGAGCTGAGATCGTGGAAGACCGCCTGTTCACGCCACTTCCATAGAGTCCTCACTGACAAATCCTCACAAACGTTGACATTTGACTGACGGGAGGACGTCACCGTGCAGCGTAGTAAGCAAAACGCCTCTTTATACGGAGCCAGCTTTTCACTGTCAGTTTCTTTTTTCTGTTTTTTACTCCATTCTGGCACAATACTGATGCAATGCAAAACCATTTACTTTTCTTTTTTTTATGTTCCTTCCCTTTGTGGATTAAAAAAGCATAACTGAATTGAACTGACCTGAATGGGTGATTATCAGTTCTGTCAGCTGTTTAACTAATGTGAACAGAACCAACCATGTGACGTCCCCCCACCGGTACCTGATCAAGGTGATGCTCCACATCATTTAGATAAAGCCTCAGTTCAGTGTTTTTGTTAATTTTCTGAAAAGCTTCTGAAGATCTGCAGGTGGTAGCGGACTGATTCTGTCATGAAAGACAGCAGATTTTATTTAGGAAGACACACATTTTCCTTTCTGTTACCTTTCCGTTACCTGGGGATCATCGTTCCACTCTGATCTCTTATTCTCATATCAGATCATCCTCCAGTTCTCCTTCATCTCTCTTCCCGCAGTGCTGTTGAGATAATTGACATCATTTTCTCGAAGGGTTTTAGCTCACGGCTCTATTTGTTATCCATCTTCTGTAGAGTTATTTTGGTAATATTTTTTATAATGCCGGTCTGTTTATTATAGATAGATTTAATTCCTTTGGGTCTCTGTAAATAATTCACCTATTTGTGATAGGTAAAAGAAAAGTATCAGGCAGGGTGTACTGTATATTTTTCAAATAGTGAATTATTCTCCACCCAGACTATTCTTTCAGTTTGTTGTCATGTTGCACTTTCTTTTTTCCACTCTTAAAGGTTTTAAATTACACTGATTCTAAAGCGAACAAAGTATACCAGTAATTACTGTTAGTCCTTGTTACTTAGTCCTGTTTCATATGCCGCAGCAGACTCTGATTATAAGACGACCCCTATTTTTCAAATATCATTTTGGAAAAATAAAAATATGATAAAGGCAATAAGGTTATTCATAAAACAATTTGTTTTATTGTAAAATTACTATAGAAAAAACTCCCACAGAGATAACATTCTACTGTATTGTTAGACATTTTAATGATTACATCTTTTTAGGAAGTACGGTTCCATATTTTGGTGTCAGATTTCCATGTTATTTATGATGGTAATATGGTACTATTTTAGAAAAATGTGTTCTCTTCAAAACAGCAGAATATGACTCTGAATAAGCCACAACGATGTAGTTCAATAACTGCCTAGCTATTGAAGTCTAGTTTTATTCAAGAACAATATAAATAATTTAGTCTGAAAAAAACAACTTCTGGACTCCAATAAAACTTTCAAAGCTGGAGTTGGCTGCATGGTTCCTCCATTCTAACTGGTTAGCTAGGTGCAGCTCCATCTAGTGGCGCAGATGTGGAATTACAATGGAAAACTCTAGTCCTCGACTGTAAGACGACCCCCATTTTTGAAAATATGATTCCTAGAATAAAATATCGTCCTATTTTTGGGCCAATATGGTAATAAGTTGCCAACACCTCAGTGGATTTTATCATCAGAGTTTTGTTGGGGGACATGTCTCATTATAAACATTATTATTATAAACATTATAAACGGATGTTTTCATCCGTCTGTCTGCCAGATCTGTTAATAAACGTGTCTGTGTTAGCGTCATCAAAAGTGTTGACTTTGGCATCTATTTTGGTAATTTTCAGTCAAAAATGTATATTAGGTTCTGTGAAATTTTAGTGAAACTAAAGAGTCAGTCTTTGACCGTGATCTATTATGAAATAGATGGTTAATTAATTATCAGGAAACCCTCTAAGCTTTATACAATCTTCAAGGTTATGTGCTTTGAGCATCTTTCACATTTCCACATGAGACTTTTCCCTAATTGTTATTTCATGTCATTTGATGTAGCTGTGCTGTTCTCTTTTATATAAACTGCTTCTCTAATTTTACAGTCTGAGGTCTTTCAGGTTAAGCTTCTACTGAATCACACCATCATGTCGGCTTACGAGAATATTTAGTAACAGGTTGACTAAATAATATTTATGTAAAAGAATAGGAACATGAATTAATAAATATAAAGACAAATGGGTTAAATGAATAAGGATCAAGGAGAATCAATTTAGTTTCTAAGGGCTCAGAAAAAAGAGATAATATTAAAATATTATTATTACACTTAGAATCCGAATGGATTTATCTCAGAACAGGACTGAGGTGCTCAGTTTTCCTGGTTCTGGTTAGAACTCTGGCAGCGGCGGTCTGGATGACGTGAAGCTGTCTGATCATCTTTTTGGGAAGACCAGATACAAGAGTTTTTACAGCTGAGTTTTTCTAAATCTGCTCTGGACATCAGATGTCTGACTCTTGATATCCGTTCGAGGGAATAAAAAGCTGTTTTCGTTACAGTCTTGATGTGGCTGCTGAAGTTCAAGGTTTGAGTCGATTAAAAATGCCATGATTCTTAAACTGGATTCTTGTCCTGATCCTGCTGGATTTTAGTTGGTCAGCAACTTTTTAACTTTCTATTTTCTTACCAAATAGAATTATTTCTGTCTTGTCTTGGTTTAATTGGGAGACTTCAGCGGTCACATGGGTAACGACGGTGTTACCTGGAAGGCCGTCAACAGCCTTTCCAATCTGAACCCGAGTGGTGTTCGGTTGTTGAGGAAAGGGAAGGAAGGGAAAAGAGCAGCAGAGACACCACTCAGCAGATCATGTTGGTGTCCCCCTGTAGCGTAGGCCTATAGCAGCATAGCTATGACGAAGCTGTGATTAAGACTGCATATCTGAGTCACAACATTGTTGCCATGTAGATGATCTACCAGGGCTATAGTTTGTAGCGGTGAATTACAGCAGTCCAAGTTTAGACTAACTGTAGCTATAACTATTAGCCCCTACACACGCTATATAGACACTGTAGCTATAACTTAGCCTATAGTTTAGACTAACTGTAGCTATAACTATTAGCCTACACCTATAGTTTAGACTAACTGTAGCTATAACTATTAGCCCCTACACGCTATAGTTTAGACTAACTGTAGCATAACTATTAGCCCTACACCTATAGTTTAGACTAACTGTAGCTATAACTATTAGCCCCTACACGCTATAGTTTAGACCAACTGTAGCTATAACTATTAGCCCCTACACACTATAGTTTAGACTAACTGTAGCTATAACTATTAGCCCCTACACGCTATAGTTTAGACTAACTGTAGCTATAACTATTAGCCTACACACCATAGTTAGACAACTTAGCTATAACTATTAGCCCTACACACTATAGTTTAGACAACTGTAGCTATAACTATTAGCCCCTACACACTATAGTTTAGACTAACTGTAGCTATAACTATTAGCCCCTACACACTATAGTTAGACTAATTAGCTATAACTATTAGCCCCTACACACTATAGTTTAGACTAACTGTAGCTATAACTATTAGCCCCTACACACTATAGCTTAGACTAACTGTAGCTATAACTATTAGCCCCTACACACTATAGTTTAGACTAACTGTAGCTATAACTATTAGCCCCAACACACTATAGTTTAGACTAACTGTAGGCTTTACTGAACAGAAATGTTTTCAGTTTAGTTTTAAAGATGGAGGTGGTATCAGCCTCCTGAACCCAAACTGGTAGCTGGTTCCATAATAAAGGTGCCTGGTAGCAGAAGGCCCGTCCTCCAAACCTACTTTTAGATATTCTAGGAACGACGAGTAATCCTGCAATCTGAGAGCAGAGAGCTCTATTAGTAGCATAACGTGCTGTCAAGTCTTGTAAATAGCGAGGAGCTAGGCCATTAAGGGCCTTATATGCAAGAAGCAGAATTTAAACTCAGTTCGAATTTTCATGGGAAGCTAGTGGAGGGAGGCTAACACGTGAGAGACGTGATCTCGCTTGTTCTGCGGATTCCTGTCAGCACCCTCGCTGCTGCGTTCTGGATCAGTTGAAGGCTATTCAGCGAGCTTTTCGGACATCCTGCTAACAACGCATTACAAGAATCCAGTCTAGAACTGACAAACGCGTGGATTAATTTTTCAGCATCACCCTGGGGGAGGATGCTCCTGATCTTGGCAATATTTCAGAGATGAAAAAAGGCTGTGTTGCAAACCTGATTAATATGCTGCTTAAACATTTTACCCGAAACAGAATAAAAAAAAAACAAAAAGAAGAAACATACGAAATGCATGTACCAAAAATTTGAATTATCCTGCCTGAAAGAGGGGGCAGACAGCCCACTTCCAGGTGAGTGGAGTCCTTTGAGATGAGATGGGTTTTTTTTTCCTACACCTGCTAATGGAAATGTCACTGCCGTCTGTGATCCTCTGTGTCTGCAGCAGAGAAACTGACACAACTCATTCATACGAGACGTAAAGACATTTTCCACATCTGTAAAAGAAGGTGAGAATGGAGACACCCAGACCGGCACGATTTACTCTCCTGAAGAAGCAGAGGCTCTGATGAAGTATCTTTCTTTGAACAGTTGCGTTGACCCTCCATGTCAGGTCGTCAACTCTATGTACTCCCAAGTACTTAAAGTTTCGGACCATCTCAACAGCTCTGGGAAATGAGCGGCAGAGATGGTTCCCGAGGGAAATTACATCACCCTGCCTGAAGTCCACAGTCTCCTCCGGAGGAGTTATTTGTTCTGCAACAACCCGCCAGATATTTCCCCTCTCACCTCCGCTCTGACTCCATCCCGCCACTGCTGTGTGGTCTGTAAACTCAACAGTATGACCGTCTAAGTACACGGCCGTGTGGTCACAAGTCAGCAGAGTGTACAGCAGGGATCAGAAAACAACTCTGAGGGAAGCCGGCGTTGGAGAAAATGTTGTGGCACTGTTGGTTAAAACTACAGAACCCAGATGCAAAGAGATAATTACAGTCCAAGTGCTGCTGGTTTGTTGAGCAGGATTTGTGCGAGACGGAGCTAAAGTCAAAGAAAAGCCGTGACCATGAGAGTCCCTGTTCTCCCAGTGAGTTACCAGGTCAACCACAGGTGATATTACATCATTAATGGAGCGGTTCTTTTATGTATACTGATGAGAGTCCAGGCTGTCATCGATACTTTCTTTTATGTGAGTCATTTGAGGTGTAATAGGGCTGATGATGTCAGTTTGAAGATGTAGGTACTGAACTGAAGCCTTCATATCTCACACAGCCACACTGAGTAAATGAGTCGATTCAAACATGTGTGTGACAGAAACTCTCCCTCCTTTTGTCATCACTCCTGCCTTTTCTTTACGTGTGTACTACTACTACTGCATACTGATTATACAAAATGATGCCAAAAGAAACTAGAAAATCTACCACATGCTGAGCTTCTTCTAGGAAACATTTATAGAATGACCAGTCTAAAAAACACTGGATCCAGTCATAAAATACAGAACAACAGCAGTCACATGACTAGATAACCCTTGTTGTGCAGATAAGTATCTTAGGAGACAGTTGTTAATAACAAGAAAGGTATTAACGAGGTTAATAAACTGAAACGGGGCACCACGTGGTAATCAGGAAACAGACTAAACGGCACAATCAGTCTCTAAATGGCTGTTGTTCTATGTTCCAGCTGTGACCAGGTGTGGCGCTATAGAGCAACAGAGAAGGTGTGAGTCCGAGCACAGACCTCTTCAACTAGCAAATGTTACAAAACTGTGTAAAATAACCACAAACAACTTCTCTCATTAGAATATATCAGAATTTATTAACACGTATTAAGATGAACAAACAGTTGAATCAAGATCCTGATATCTACTAACTAAAAGACAACTAGACTAATATAAGCTCTCTCCGTGTTCCTCAGGTCACGGATTCCTGGTTTCTGCCGGCCGTTTGTCACCTGCCCGTCACCGTACAGCGTGTTATATCTTCTCTGGGCTCCCAGCCACGTTCTTGGACCTAGGCTCTTGCCGATTGTGCTAGCATAATTTTTGGCATAATCTGAGGAATTGAGCATCATTTTTGCCCTTTTTCCAAAAGTAGCACTGCTAGCATAATCCGTATATTTTCTTGTCTTAATAGCACAATTTTAGAATAATTCAAGAAAATGAAGATCTCAGCTACTAAAAACGATAGATTACTATTAACAGTTGGTTCCACTCCTATTTTACGATTGCTTTTTAGTTGTGTTGAGATACCGCGGGAATTCGATGAAACGGAACCAGAAGTCTGTGTCTCGGTCCCAGACTCCTCAGTCTTTCTCCCAGTGCTCGTTTCAAAATGGCGGCCGCCACACCAAACGAGTCAAGTGCAGTGAACTTACATCCAGATAGTTTACAAGGAAGCGAGAAAACAGAGAGGATAAACCAATGCAGAAAAAATGGGTCCTCTTGCTAACCATCGCGAGTAGCAGACTGCTACACGCGATGGTTAGCAAGCTATCCGCGGATAGTTATCCACCACACTATCCAGGCTTTGTGCAACCTATTTTTGTTTGCTGGATAACTATCCGCTGGATAGCAGATTTATCCGCCGTATAGGCCTAACCACCGGATAAAGTTACCCAGGTTTTGAACAACCGGGCCCAGAACGTCAGGCCAGGGTTAATAAAATACATTTTCAAACTTGTCTTGTGAGTTGTGAAGTTTGTGCGCAGAATAATTTTTTTTAGAGTAGCATAATTTGAAAAGCGAGCATAATTTGAGCATAATTTGGGCAAAAAACAAGCACTGCCACTAGCATAATATGCTACTTTTACTAGCACAAGCGGCGAATGCCTACTTGGACCTGACAGGGTTTTTGAGCTCCTGTGTTTTATGCTAAAATCTAACTTGGTTCCTCTCGTGCCTCAGATCTTTCTGCAAGCCTCGAACACTTCCTAACTGACCTTGTGGCTCAAAGAGAAATATAGAATGGCTTTTAACGCTTTTAATGGTTAAAAAGCTCCTTCCTCTGTTGGTAAAAACAGCTTATCTAATTGGATAGTAAACTAAGATGGAAGATCAGAACAGCTAAAGCAGAAAACTGCTGGTTTAACACGTTCTTGATACGTTTTGTTTAATGAAAGCAACGGGATAATGGGCAGAGACAAAATCAGTTAGGGAAAATAAATAGAATAGAATAAATAAGCTATATAAGAAGGAAAAAAATCACAGTGAATATATAAAAAAACTGATAAGGTTATTTTCATTTGAGCAAAAACATTTTTTATACCCGTAACGCTGTTTTGATCAATTAAGCACCTATTTTAGTACAACTTTCCAATAAATGTTCCATTGCTGATGGAGAGACGATTATAAACGTGCTGTAACACACACACACACACACGCACACACACCTACACACACACACACACACACTACTTTCTCAGAAGAACTTTGACTCTCCCCAGAGATGAAGTGAAAATCCCTCAAATAGAAAGCAAGTGAGAACGAGAGGACAAATGAAGAAAAGTAAAAGGGCAGATGTAGGTTTCATAAAGCAGAAAGAGCGTGGAGCGATGGAGCAAATTGATCAGATTATATCTGGCCATAGAGTCGTCGAAATCAAATAACGGGCCTGCGGAAATATTTTCTCTTTCACTTTCTGGGACCAGCACCCAAAGATGGTCTCATTTCATTTCAGTAAATATCTCCACTCCTCTCACTGCTGCTTTATTGCTTTACGCTCCACAGATGCACGTCGACGCTTCGAACCGGCGCTGTGGTGATCCTGGTGCCGCCCGTCCGTCACCTCCACCGTTATTATGTTCAAACCCGGTTATTACAGAGCTGAAATACAGCTGTGAGCCTTCATAAAGCGCAGAAATCATCCTTTAGTGCACCAGGTGTGGACTGACAAGAAAATTATTTTTGGTAACCCACAATCAATATTTAAGCCACGGTGATAAAAAGCACTTTCTGCAGGTGCAATACCTCTTAAAACACCTCGGTCGAAAACAAATATTAATAAAGACCTGAAGGAGCAGTAAATCACAAAATAATACGTTTTCACTTGTGAGCTCTCAAGTCGTTTCTTTACTCAAACATGGAAAACAACGCAGGCAGGTAATTTTGTTAGCGAAGTGATGAGCTCCAATATTCACTTTTATCCTGACCTCCTCATATAAATACGTTTCATCAGCTGGTTCTCATTGAAAAGTATCCAATAAACAGAGAATATAATACTGGCGAAAGCCTAACAACAACCTTCTGTGTCTGTCGCCACTCCTGCCTCCATTTCTGTTTCCAGTTTTTGTTTTTTCCTTGACCTCATTCCCTCCATCCCTCCCACCGACTGATGGAGCTGATGGTTTCCAGTCCGTCAGCCATCACTGCTGAGGTCAGAGGAACAGCGTAACTGCATGTCAGGTAAATCAAAGACTGTCACAACTGTCTTTGAATGATGCTGTCGGTGGAGTTGGGGGGGTGGTGGGGGGGGGGGGGACTGACTGATCCTGCCGCTTTACTAGACCATCCATAATTCAGCGACTCAGCTTGATGTTATAAACACCAGAAACCTGCTGTTTTCAAGCCAGTTAGCTAAACTCACAACGTTGGTCTGACAAACAATGTATAATACTTATTTAATTAACCAAAAACAAAGAAGGAAAAAAAACATTTTGTGTTTAAGTTGAAAGAGCTTGCTGCTGAAATCAAGTATAAAATGGTCACCACAAGGTGTTGCTGACTTTAACGACAAAACTAATAATCAAATGACCTTAAATATGCCAAGAAGCATCAATATATGGAGCCCTGTTTGAGTCATAATTCAATGAATAAATGAGTCTATTATTATGAAATACAGGCGTTTATTATTATGAAATATTTCCCATTATTATGATAATGGCTTCGTTTTTCATAAGAATGATTTGTGTGTCAATCACAGCAGAGAGGGCGGAGCCATTTATGTGATTGGCTGCTCTTTCATTCAGGCATAAGCAACAGAACAGTGAATATGGTATAATGTATATACTCCAGGCCAGTAGGGGGCAGAATGCACCTCAGTTTATGGTTAAAAGTTGACATCGACTAAGAAACGTCAAGGTTTCCCGTAGCTCAGTCCAAGCTAGCTAGCTACAATCGGACTAGGAGCGCACCTTGATGACGCCACGGCCCGCTGCTAACGGGACCTCACGGCCAAAACTAGTCGATGTCAGAGCGTAGAATGGAGAAGGATCAGCCAATGAGCGTGCAGGTCAACCACTGGTCCCGCCCACTGGCAAAATGTCATTATTACGTAAAAGCTCATTCTTATGAAAAAGGAAGCCATTATGTAAAAACTCATATTTTTATTATTATTTAATCTTAGTTTAATGCATAATAGTTTATTTCAGAATGGCTTTTTTTTTTATCTAAGAATATTTCATAATAATTATTTTTTCATATTAATAGGAAATATATCATAATAATACACATATATTTCATAATAATGGCAAACATTTTATAATAATTGATACGTATGTCATAATAATAAATGCCTGTTTTTCATAGTAATAGACTAATTTATTAATTGAATTATGACCCAAACGGGGCTCCATATCAATAACCATAATGGATGTGAAGTAAATGTAGATCTGGTAGAATGTAGACTGATGTGTGCTCACGTTAATTAACTGCAGTTTGACCAAAAACTGAATAACAGGAAGCAAAGAGTGGCCACATGAAAAAGAACAGCTGGATCACTTGAGCTGTACGAGAATATCAAAGAAAACACTTATTTATTTCAGCAACGTAGCAGCAAAGAGACCCGGAAAGTGAACGACTGTTTAGATTTGAACTGTGGTCGTTGATGGACCAGCTCTGATTATTTATAGCTGAATTAACGGCTAGCCTCATCTGGCTTTAGAGATAATTACACAATTATCACAAGTACAGTGTTGCCTTCTAACACTGCCTCATGGAAGCGTGAACAAACTGAAAAGTATCGTACAAAAACCTGCAGGACTGCATGAAGGTGTTTGCAACTGTGTGACAGATAAACTCCTGTCTGATCACCTGAAAACTGTTTCAGAGTATTTAAATGTAGACTCCATATTTACCCATTTAAGATACCATTTATTTAATATAACTCTAAACCTTATGTTTCCTCTACATGCATTAACACACAGTTTGAAGGAGTTTTTATTCACAGGACAGTTTGACATGAGAAATGGAGATCAGGAATCCAACACTGACGTCCTCATTAGTGAATGACCTGTCTGGTAGATAAGATACATTTATCAGATATGGAAGCGTTAATGAAGGCACATGTACATCCTTCAGCTTTCTAATTAGCTAGTTCTTTTTTTTTTCTTTTTTAAACGATAGGATTAAGGGTTTTGTTTCAATTTCTTAGCCTTGGTCAGTTTAACAGGAAACACATATTTAAGGTGATTTGGTGCATAATGTCCAGTGTCTTTTAAATGTCATGCAGCCCCCCCTCCCCCCACCCCCCCCCACCCACTCCCCAACACTGTGGGATACGTGTCATCTTGCTGCAGGTGGCGCCTCGTCGCCTCCTGGTCTTCATCCGGCGCCGCAGCCGCCCTCCATGTTGCCTCCTAGCTTCCGCCCGGCGCCGCAGCCGCCCTCCATGTTGCCTCCTAGCTTCCGCCCGGCGCCGCAGCCGCCCTCTATGTTGCCTCCTAGCTTCCGCCGGCAACGCAGCCGTCATGCCTTAGCTGCAGCCGCCCTCCATGTTGCCTCCTAGCTTCCGCCCGGCGCCGCAGCCGCCCTCCATGTTGCCTCCTAGCTTCCGCCCGGCGCCGCAGCCGCCCTCTATGTTGCCTCCTAGCTTCCGCCCGGCAACGCAGCCGCCCTCCATGTTGCCTCATAGCTTCCGCCCGGCGCCGCAGCCGCCCTCTATGTTGCCTCCTAGCTTCCGCCCGGCGCCGCGGCCGCCCGCCTCGTCGCCTCCTGGTCTTCATCCAGCGCCGCAGCCGCCCTCCACGTCTCCTCCTAGCTTCCGTCCGGCGCCGCGGTCGCCCACCTGGACTTTTCCTGTCTGGCCTTTGTTTTCTCTTTTTTGGTTCGTGGCCTTCCGGCCCCCTCCACCCACTCTGGTCTGCTCCCCTTTCTTGGTTGGTTCTGTTTTATTTTTGGTTTGGACCCTCTGGGAGCTGGTCCTTTTGGGGGGTGGGGCTTACTGTCATGGCCTGGTTGCCGTGGCAGCCCTGTGTGTGTCTGTCAAGTTGGCGTCTCTCCCTGTCTTTAGTGGTTCCTGTTTTACTTTGAAAGGTCTGTCTTGTCTCTGTTGTTTTCTGCTTTGCTTCCTTCCTCTCGTTACCTTGATTTCCTGCACCTGCCTCTCCTTTGTTCCTTTGTTCCCTTGGCTTCTACGTTCCAGAAGCTTGCTGATGACGTCCCATTCTCTCTCAGGTCAGATCCCGGGTTCATTCCTACAGACTCTGAGGAATATTGTCTCTGTCATTCAGGGCCTCAGGCATCCCAGCGGTGTTGTAGATGTTCAGTGGAGTAAACAACCATCTGCTGCACCACCTTCACAGCCAGAAATCCTCTCCCTGCAGCAGCTCTGTGAGCTCTTGTGTTGTCGTTTTGCAGCCTAAAGTTGTTCCCATTGACCCTTCTTGCATGTGAGAGGTTCTCCAGCGTTGGCGTTTCAATTAGGCATTTGCCGATTGTGCTAGTAAAAGTGGCATATTATGCTGGTGGCAGTGTTCGTTTTTTGCCCAAATTATGCTCGCTTTTCAAAATGATGCTACTTTTTTAAAAAATTATTCTTTGTCCGGTGGTTAGGCCTATACGGCAGATAAATCTGCTATCCAGCGGATAGTTACCCAGCGAACAAAAATAGGTTGCACAAAGCCTGGATAGTGTGGTGGATAACTATCCGCGGATAGCTAGCTAACCATCGCGTGTAGCAGTCTGCTACACGCGAAGGTTAGCAAGAGGACCCATTTTTTCTGCATTGGTCTATCCTCTCTGTTCTCGCTTCCTTGTAAACTATCTGGATATAAGTTCACTGCACTTGACTCGTTTGGCGTGGCGGCCGCCATTTTGAAACGAGCACTGGGAGAAAGACTAAGAAGTCTGGGACCGAGACACAGACTTCCGGTTCCGTTTCATCGAATTCCCGCGGTATCTCAACACAACTAAAAAGCAATCGCAAAATAGGAGTGGAACCAACAGTTAATAGTAATCTATCGTTTTTAGTAGCTGAGATCTTCCTTTTCTTGAATTATTCTAAAATTGTGCTATTATGACAAGAAAGTATACGGATTATGCTAGCAGTCCTACTTTTGGAAAAAGGGCAAAAATTATGCTCAATTCCTCAGATTATGCCAAAAATTATGCTAGCACAATCGGTAAGAGCCTAGTTTCAATCCAGCGCCACCGATGGTATTTTTCGTAGTAGATACCATCACTGAACCACCATCTCTCTGAGGGGTTTCCTGGAGTTGGAGGTTCTCAACATGCGATGAACTTTTTTTTTGCCATGTTTGCTCATCTTTAATAATGTTGCCATTCTTGTTGCTAGTAAAACTGCCCAAACATCTCGTCTGATAGTTAGTCATGGTCAACCAGTGACCTTCCTTTTGATCACGTTTGATGATTTTACGGCCCACACTCTACGATGTCCCGAGGTAAAGTTGGCTTGTTTTTGTTTCAGTTCTCCTTTCAGCCGCTATTAACTGATTAATGTATAAATAGGAATAGAAATAGGAATGTGTCTAAATATGTATATATATTCTAACTTTATGGGCAACAGTGTCTTTTGTAGAACACAGGTAGGGTTCAAAGGTGTGGATCATTTACCTGTCACCGAGGTAAATAAAACAAATGTTGCTACTTAACAGCAAATGCTTCTGTTCTAGCTGGAAAATGTATATAAATATCATCAGATATAGAAATGATTGATTAAACGATTGTCTGTGCATTGGTGTGACGGTTGGTCCTTGTTCGTTGTTATCAGTTTCACAACGAGCCGCATGTGAACGGTGGAGACGAAGTCCTCAAACAGTTTCTCTTCTGTCAGACTTCTTTCCTTCCTGCTGCAGATGCAGGTCGTCCTGCAGCAGCGACGAGGCTTCAGCTGGATTCCTGCGCTACAGGAGGCCTGCTGCCATCATGATACATGATGAAGAAGCTGCTCTCTCTGGGGGCTCCAGGAGCATCCTTGAAGGCCCTCAACACCCACCCCCCCCACCCCCCCCCCCTCCACACCCCTGCTGCTGGGCCAGGACACAGAATAACATACTTTTATAGAGAAATGTTCAATGACGCAGCGATCATCCCTGCAGCTCCGTCGCTCCCTGCTGCTACTCTGAATAAAGGAAACCTCTCTGGGGGATTTTGGGCTGGAAAGTGAATCGGTTTGATATCAGTTCTTCTTTTGATGTATCTTTTCCAGAATGTTTCTTAAATGACCTTTTTGATATCGCGTGTTCAAACTTGAACACTTCATACACCCTTGAACCATTATCAGCGTCCCCATTGGTGGGGACACGGTGGGCGCTTTTACTTATTAAATAAGCGCCTACGGATCTGTTACTACTAACTAAACAGTAGTAGTAGTTTGAGGGATCTGTTGACCCGTGCAGCACAAACAGTAGACGTTTCAGTTCAATTCAGCTGTTGCAGTAACTTTTAATGATTTAAGTCTCTTCAAGAGATTCATTGTAGATGGTTGTTGCTGTGATCAGGAACTTCTGTCGTCGTCTGTGTTGCAGCAGATCTGAAGACGCCTCTGTCTGTTGTTGAATCACTGCGTTGTGAAGAGGATGTTCACGGTTGTCCATGATGTTCTTCATTTGATGATTTCCTTTTGCAGAATCAGCTCCAGAACAAAACCAGCCTTCTGTATCCGTTTGTTTCTCTGAGTCACCTGTGGTGAGCGGCTCAGGTAGATCCATGACTGAGGTGGAAGATGAGACAGGGAAGCTGTGGGTTTGGGTTAGGGGTTAGAGATGTTGCCACATCTCTTATGTTGTTCAGCTGAAGCTTGTTTTCCAGTTTACACCTCCTCGATGTCTCTAATCTTGACTTTCAGTTGTTTTTGTACTGACCTCAATATTCCCCGTCTCCCTCCCTGAAGGATCTTTTCTTCTTGTTGCGGCAGCTCCATCAGGTCTCTGGTGATCCGGGGTTTGTTACTGGGAAGCACCTCGCTGTTCTGGTGGAGATGATGTTGATGTAGTCGGTAACGCTCACTCATGGCGCCGACATCAACTCCAGCTCAGAGTCTGAAGCTTCAAAACGCCGCTCCACATCTACGGCGTCTCCTCTTCAACTCGTGAGGGATTCGACTCCCGCTTGCAAACGACTCTTTCATTGCAATGTTACGCATCATAACAGAAGGTAAGAAATGAAAAGTAGCACAGCATCCAAACCAAGATGAAAAATACCTCAAAAACCAACGTTATCAATGAAGATGACTTTGTTCAAAAGCTCAAAAATATCGAAAATGCTCATAAGTATTGATAGAGCTACTGCAACAAGCTGCCACCATGAACGGCGCTGTTCTCGAATATTTAAAGCTAGATGACAGAATCATTTTAATCAAAAGTACAGTAATGATTATCAGCAATGATGCTACAGATACAGCAGTGACGTGCGGTGAGATTCATGGCTGGTGAGGCACCGACTTCATCAGTCAGATTTACAAGCATATGAACCCTCCAGAACAACTTATTCACCATTTGATTGGCAGCAGTTAACTGTTTATGTTTAAAACCTCCTATCGTCATTCACATATAAATGCTTTACACATACAAACTGTAGCGCACAAAAAAGCACATTTAATTTAAAAAAAAGTTATTATGGTCTTACCTTTACTTATAAATTAAGTCCATGCGCCGCTCCTTCTGCAGAATAAGGGACAGCGCTTGCTGTCACTTATTCTGCAGCCAATGTGTCGCCAGAAGAATCCCTGTGCTCACTAGTGCCCCCTAACGTGAGGCAGGAGAAATGCGTGCCTCACCCCGTGCCTCTTCTCAGCCGTTTTATGATCGCGCCGGCACAAGAAACACATTACACACATATAGTTGCTGTTCATTATATAAATCAGCTAAACTATGGAAACTTATTTCATATAGCAAACGTGTTTGAACATTTTAATAGTGACATACAAAGAGACGGCGATCTGGTCTCACTACATAGCATGGCAGCACAGTTAGCCGAGTCATTGCGCAATCCATGGTGAGGCTCAGCGGGGTGCTGCCTCACCGCCGCATCTTCTCAGTATTTGAATGGTAAATATGAAAATACGGCGATTTTGAATAAAAAATAATCTAAAAAAGGTGAAGTTAAATGGAAAATTACTTTATAGTACAAATCAATTGATAAATATAAAAAAAAAAAATTTTTTTCATTTCTTTCTTTCCATGATGGCAGGTGAGACACGGCCTCCCCTGCCTCACCTGACTGCACGTCACTGAGATACAGGCACTATTCTTCACTACATTAGGACAGTAAAAAAAATGCATGTTAAACTACAAAGAGACCCTAAAAAAGAGCACGCGTGACTGTGTTCATGAATGTATGTGTGAATAAGTGTTTCCACACAGGTATCAGGATCAAAACCAAAGGAAGAAAGTGGAGCTTCAAGTCTGTTTCTTTAGTCCTGTTTGAGTTGCCCGTTCATTGCCTGTGTGTATATAATAATAATAAGATGACATGTAAGGGCCCCAAATGCACATTCATCAGGGACTTTGCAGACATGCATGTTTCCTGCAGTTATTCCAGACGAGGTAAACGGGATCACCGTTCGTCTGCTCCTCGCCAAATCGACGGGAACGTTGCCTGGAAATTCTTGTGAGGTTCAGCTTGTCGATGTCCTTTTCTGTTTCGTTTTTCACCCTCGTGCTAAATCTGCACTTCTCGAATCACTGGAGTTCACACTGGCCACGGTTACATGATGTTTTTATTAATAATTCCAAATTAAACTATTTTCCTTCAAGTTTACGTGGAAATAGTAATTCCGAATTAAGGTTTACATGGAAAACACGTTTGTTCGGCTTTATCCAACTCCGCTTTAGGTCTGGGGGTTGGGAAGGGTTCTGATTGGATGGGGGGGGGCGGAACGTCTTTTACATCTACCGGAAGAAAACAAACTTAGCAACAACTCGGTTTAGCAACAACATTCCACTTATTTTTGACCTGGGTGGCGTCTCTATCTGTGAAACCTCCTTCATTTAACCTGGCTGCTTTGAAAAGCTCACAATTTTTATGTTTCCTGCCATCTGTTCTTTTAATTATTTCCAGTTCCTCCAAGCTATTTATTAAATAAATCGTCTCTGCTCTTGAACACCGTTTACTGCGTGCCGCCATCTTGAAACTTTGTTTTGAAAACAAGCCCAGCGCGGAATATAAGCGTCATGGCGACAGACGGGCAAGAAAACTAGCATGCGCAGAAAGACGGGAATTAATTTAAACAGGAATGAGTGTAAACATGACCGCTGAATTATTCTATTCGGAATTAAAATGGGAATAAACCAGCCACTTACTTCGGAATTAAGTTTAATTCGGAATTGACATTTTCATATGGAATTAGGTGTTTACATGGTTACTTTTATTCGGATTTAACTTTAATTCTGAATTAAAATAGGAATTAAACTTCCCATGTAAACGCACTGATAGTCACTTCAAAACTGGAAGTTTACAAGTCATACAAAAGCCCCAAATACAGCGCTGACCACCGGTTTCAGTGCTGCCAACTAGTGGCCACCATTTTAGCAGCACTCAGGCTTCACCTTTAAACATCACTTCAAGATCAGAATGAAGCTGCCTACAAGACATTATTACTGTGCAAACCTTAAAGAAAACAAAATCCCCTTACAGCACAGTTTAACAGTTGAATGCTCCGTGGGGGGGGCATCTGGAGGTTAATGGCCTTGGGTCCATTTTCTTTTGAAGAAGATGTGACTTTGATCTCTCATGTAATAGTGTCCTTCAAAAAGACACTTAAACTCCCCAGAGGTATATGACATTTAAGTCTCTTTTTCTCATTTGCTCATTGGTATGTGACTGTTGAGAGAAAGTGAGACATAAAGGATGTGGAGTGTAAAGCGTTAAAAAGAAAGTCTATCCCCTTCAGTTATAAGGGTTTATGTATTGATATTAAAAAACAAACAAACATGTAGTTCAGCTTTTTCTTTTCATTCATGCAAAAACACACGTTAGGTGCATTAAAAGGATGGTAGAAGTGCTTAGACCCTAGTGATGTCAGTTACTTTAGTGCATTACCAGCAAGATAACTTTTAAGATATCCCAATTTAAAGCTTAACAGGTAAATGCTTGACACCAGTCAAATATTAACTGGTCAGTTGACACCAATCAGCTCCTGCTGCATTTTCAGGTCTTCAGCTAAAGGGGACGCTGGATCAATACTTTCATAGTCATTAGAGGGCTTCACTTTTGTTGACAGGTAATCACAGGGTTCTCATTGACCCGGGCGGGATGCGCCGGACCCCTCGACAGTAACGACTCCAGAGTTCGGACCGAAACATCAAAGCAGACTGGCGCTCAGAAGTTAGCCACTCCTACTGCGCGTAAGATCTCCAAATCCTTAGAGGGCTCATTAATTCGAGGATCAAGGAGACCCGTAACAACCAGCGCACGCACCATTTTTCTCCTTTTAAACTTTAAAATTCATGTCAGGATATTGTTGTTTCATTATAAAACTGTATTTATAAAAACTGAATTGATAATAAAGCAGCATTAAATGCAGGCTGAGTGCTCGTGTCGTAGTCAGCAATTCGATTATTGTTCATTCTGAAGGAGTCATCTGTGCTTCAGCAGTGGGAATGTTGGTTTCATGGTAACTACAAGGATGGTTCTGACCCGTGAGCTGAACCCGACAGCCCCGAGCAGAAGCTCCAGTCGCACAACAGCAACATGTTCAGTGCAGTTGTGTTTTTGTCACAGCCGACTGACCTCCGAATCAATCATCCTTCTCACCGAGAGTCTCCACACGGCGTCCCGGTCGTCTTTCAAACACATAAATTGATCATCTTTGACATCATTAGGCTGCGAGGGCGAGCTGTGAATAACGAAACCAGCTCATTAAGCAAACCAAAGAGGTGGTGTGAACGAAATACAATATGAAACTGCAGCGGATTAATAGACTTGCCCGACATCAAAAAATGTGCAGAGAGTTAAATTGTGCATAGATCAGAGAAAACATTCCTTCTCATCAGAGCAAAAAGAAACTTCAGATGTAAAGAGCATAATAATGCTCTGGCCAGAGGACGATGGAGCTGCTGCTGGTTCAAAACTTCTAACAGGTTCTGCTATCGACAAACGAAGCCCACAGACGCCAGAAATCACCTGTTATTTTTAACCTCTGTTCTCTGTGACTGTTTCATGTCCCACTCAGCCAGATGGCGGTGGATGATAATTGGTGCTCGAGACTTAATGCGGGCTTTTTGCAGTTGTTATTTCACTCCTGCGTGCTCCGTGCGCTCCGTTCACCGCCATAACAAAGGCAAGCCGCGAGAAGAGAATTAACGCTAACCACCGTCCTGGGAGCGAGGTGGGATCGGGAGGATTTTTTATTTTAAGAGCATCGCAGGCTCTTAAAAAAACGTGCATTATTCATCCCGACGCCGTGTATTAATGCACAGCTTCAATACACAAGAGCGCTCGTTAACTCGATATCCACAGAGAGCGTTTGAGCGACTGAAGAGCATTAGCACCACAAACAGCAATCAAAACATCCCATTTATCTTTGTCTTCCTGTCGTCCTGCAGAGGAATCTGATAAACACGCAGGCGAACGACAGAACAAAGAACGGATAACAGAAGAGGAGGACATCACTCACAAACGGCCCGGCACCAGGAGACGATCAGAATCTGTTGTTTTTTTTCACTAAATTATCTGGGTTATTAATTTAATTCACGGTTAAACGGGCGCTTGACAGGCCAGGATGGATGCAGAGAAAGTGAGTTGTGTTGGTGGTAAGTGGGTCAGATCTGCCCCCCCCCCTCCATCAAAAACACAGAGTTATCTGTTCATAAACCTTGTTTGTAGATAAAAATGGAAAAGGAAGAGTTTGCAGTATTATTTATGTAAACTTTGAAGCAAACATGAGAAATTACGCCTCATTATAAAAACACATGAGCTTCTGTTTCAGACTGAATAAACTGGGCTCCCAGGTGTTGTCAGCAGGTGAGTAACGCGCCGAACGTTCTCTCTTAAACACATCGTGGGTGCGTTTACATGGGAAGTTTAATTCCTCTTTAATTCAGAATTAAAGTTAAATCCGAATAAAAGTTACCATGTGAACACCTAATTCCATATGAAAATGTCAATTCCGAATTAACTTAATTCCGAAGTAAGTGGCTGGTTTGTTTATTCCCATTTTAATTCCGCATTAAATAATTCCGCGGTCATGTAAACACTCATTCCTGTTTAAATTAATTCCCGTCTTTCTGCGCATGCTAGTTCTCTTGCCCGTCTGTCGCGATGATGCTTATATTCCGGCAGCACGCAGTAAACGGTGTTCAAGAGCAGAGACGATTTATTTAATAAATAGCTTGGAGGAACTGGAAATAATTAAAAGAACAGATGGCAGGAAACATAAAAATTGTGAGCTTTTCAAAGCGGCCAGGTTAAATGAAGGAGGTTTGGTTTCACAGATAGAGAGAGACGCCACCCAGGTCAAAAATAAGTGGAATGTTGTTGCTAACCGAGTTAGCTAAGTTTGTTTTTTTTCCGGTAGACGTAAAGACGTCCGCCCCCCCCATCCAATCAGAACCCTTCCCAACCCCCAGACCTAAAGCGGAGTTGGATAAAGCCGAACTAACGTGTTTTCTATGTAAACCTTAATTCGGAATTACTATTTCCATGTAAACTCGAAGGGAAATAATTTAATTCGGAATTATTTAATTCCTAATTTTAATTCCGAATTAAAAAACATCATGTAACCGCAGCCCGTGTGTTGTCAACGGTTACGGCCCGGAAGCATCTCAGCCTAAAACGTCTCGTTGGTTTGTCACTTCTTCGTCACGGCTGCTTCTGCTCTGCTTCTGCCAAAGAAAGTTATTAAAAAATAAAATTGAGGGTCTCCTCATGTCAGCTACGTTCACATTTGCATCATAGTAGCCGGAAATAGGAAAATGCAAACAAAACAAGTGTCTTACGGACATATCTGAGAACAGCTGAGAGGATTGAGTTTGTTCTTTTGTGTCCGTGGTTTTTACCCGTACGGAGGTTTTTTAGCGACGCTTCACGGTTGAAGACCTTCGAGCGAATCCTGATGAAGCTTAATGGACGTTTGGAACAACAGCATCCAGAACTGGAAGATTATTTTTTAACTTAGTGGGTGTTTTTGCATTTTGGCTGAGATTTAAGGTAAAGCACGAAACTGTAATTAACGTTGCTTCTTCCTGAACTGGTCACGGAGCCGTAAACCCGAGAAATGTGATTAAGCTGTATTGTCTAAAAACATGTCATGTTGGCAGTTATCCTCGTGTCTTCGGCATAAACGCTGTAACAGCTTTGAGACTATGGAGCAAATCTCTTTATTGCTTGTATTTCTTGCCGTTTTGTGGTAACTGCCCCCCCCCCCCCCAGTTAACTGCTGTTTACCGACCAACAACCAGTGGTTGAAGCGGAGCAGCTGATTCACAGATTATCTGTGATGTTGTTATCAAACTCAAGATAACTGAGACGTCGAGATGAAACTAAGCTGGTAGGTAGTAGAGCTGGGTGATTCTGGGAATCTAGGAATTGATCCGATACCAAGTAAATTCAGGGCCAGTATCGCCGATACCGATATCAATACCGATACTTTTTCATATTTAGCTTCATCTATCATGAAACTGCTGACCTGTTGGCATTTTTGTGATTTTCATCTTTGGATTATTTTGTTAAAATCTAGGATAACATTTCGTCAAACTTTATAGGTGACAGCAAAATACTTTATTATCACAATTAACATTTTTGTGTAAATATTGATTGGAGTTATTAATGTTTTTTCTTTTCTTTTTTTTCCTTTTTCCTTTCTTTTCTTTTTCCTTTTTTTTCTTTTTTCCTTTTATTTTTCTTTCTTTTCTTTTTTTTTCTTTTTTTTCCTTTTTTTCTTTTTTTTTTCCTTCTTTTCCTTTCTTTTTTCCCTTTTTTCCTTTTTTTTTTCTTTTTCTTTTTTTTTTCTTTTTTTTTTCTTTCCTTTATGTTTCCTTAATGTATTTTCTAAGTGGGCGGGGCTGGGGGAGGGGCCAGACTGAGTCTACCTGCATGCTTGTTTGGCCGGTGCCTCTTAGCCGGGGGGGGGGGGGGCACAGTGACAGTGTGTCAGAAACAGACTTCAATGAATTCTTAGTGTTGTGGAAGAGAAAAAAAAGCTTGAGTATCAATCTTTATACACGAGTATCATTCGATATCAATACCAGAGTTGGTATTGATCGATATTATCATTATTTGGATCGATCCGCCCACCTCTAGTAGGAATACTGGATCAATGAGAAACGTTCCAGTGTACCGTAATGTAGCATAATGTTAGCCGTTACCATGGCGTAAAGGGGGAAACAGGTTCAGATCCGAACCACACCTGAAGACTGTGTTTAAAATTTAATTTGCCTTCTTGTGGGTTTTTTTTCTTCATGTATTTCATACCAAATCAAGCACCTTCTCCGTGCACACTTCATAGAAAATAAGACTTTTTCTGCCTCGTTAACTCCAGGAGACCTCCCTCAACCGCAGAACCTCATTAAAAGAAGAAAAAAAATCCACTATTTGTTTCTCGTGGAGCCTTAATTAAATAAACTGAGCTAACAGTAGCTACATCCAGGTGGAAAATATGCTGCAGACGGGGTCACTTTCATTAAAATTGCTAAATGAGTCGCCCTCAGTCACGTTTATCTCTGAATACATCACAGAAACTGTCTTAGTCTCCTCGGCCTCGACTGTTTCCCCCAAACAACAGCAGATATACAAACGATGTGAAATACAGTCAGAAGAGAGAGAGAGAGAGAGAGAGAGAGAGAGAGAGAGAGAGAGAGAGAGAGAGAGTCGCCGTGTTTCAGAAACAGATAAACGACAGCAGTCGTTCATTCTTCTGCTGTCAGCGACGACTTTCAATCAGAAGTCACTTCTCTCAAACTTTGCAGCTTCTCGTTCTCTCTCTTTCTTCGTCTCGTTGTGCCCTCAGTCGCCCCCCCCCGCCCCCCCCCCCCCCCCCCCCCCCCCCCGCCCACACATGCACAGTTTTGTTCAGAAACATTACATCTTTGCTAATGGCAGCTTTGCATCCATTTATTGGAGATAATTTCATGTCGCCATATGCTGAAGATGACAGACGTGTTATCATTTCCTCCGTTCGTGCCGGCGCCATTATTTCCAGAGAGTAAACAAATATGGCTGCGTTTCCAGAGTTCTGTGTTCCTGTCCTCATCAGTTATTATTTTATATTCTACAGAACCGCTTCCTCTTCTATACGTGATTTTGAGACTGAACGGTTGTCAGATTAACGCTGGAGCAACAACGATTCCAACAAAGTTTGGGAAATTCTATGAAAAATAAATAAATGCCACCGCAGTGTTGGTAACCTGACCAGTAACCTGACCAGTTACCTGAGCAGTTACCTGACCAGTAACCTGACCAGTAACCTGACCTGACTAATCTGACCAGTTACCTTACCTGACCAGTGGCCTGACCAGTTGACCAGTTACCTGACCAGTAACCTGACAGTTACACCTGACCAGTTACCTGACCAGTAACCTGACCAGTAACCTGACCAGTAACCTGACCAGTTACCTGAGCAGTTACCTGACCAGTAACCTGACCATACCTGACCAGTACCTGAGCAGTACCCAACCAGTAACCTGAGCAGTTACCTGAGCAGTTACCTGACCAGTAACCTGACCAGTTACCTGACCAGTAACCTGACCAGTAACCTGAGCAGTTACCTGACCAGTTACCTGACCAGTAACCTGACCAGTAACCTGACCAGTTACCTGACCAGTACCGACCAGTCAGTTACCTGACCAGTACCTGACCAGTAACCTGACCAGTAACCTGAGCAGTTACCTGACCAGTAACCTGACCAGACCTGACCAGTTACCTGACCAGCAACCTGACCAGTAACCTGAGCAGTAACCTGAGCAGTTACCTGACCAGTAACCTGACCAGTTACCTGACCAGCAACTAGTAACTGAGCAGTAACCTGAGCAGTTACCTGACCAGTAACCTGACCAGTTACTGACCAGTAACCTGAGCAGTTACCTGACCAGTAACCTGACCAGTTACCTGACCAGTAACCTGACCAGCAACCTAAGCAGTAACCTGACCAGCAACCTGACCAGTTACCTGAGCAGTTACCTGACCAGTAACCTGACCAGTTACTGACCAGTAACCTGACCAGTTACTGACCAGTAACCTGACCAGTTACCTGACCAGTAACCTGACCCGTTACCTGACCAGTTACCTGACCAGTAACCTGACCAGTAACCTGACCAGTTACTGACCAGTAACCTGACCAGTTACCTGAGCAGTGACCTGAGCAGTTACCTGACCAGTTACCTGACCAGTAACCTGACCAGTTACCTGACCAGTAACCTGACCAGTTACCTGACCAGTAACCTGACCAGTAACCTGACCATTAACCTGACCAGTAATCTGACCATTAACCTGACCAGTAACCTGACCAGTAACCAGACCATTAACCTGAGCAGTTACCTGACCAGTAACCTGACCAGTAACCAGACCAGTAACCTGAGCAGTTACCTGACCAGTGGCCTGACCAGTAATCTGACCAGTAACCTGACCATTAACCTGACCAGTAATCTGACCAGTAACCTGACTAGTAACCTGAGCAGCATTAACTGGTTGGAGAGAATGGGTGGAGGGGTCGTATTAGGAGAACCAGTAACATAACTGAGTTCATTCATCAATGTGTTTAAATGGTTCCCAGTACCTGCTGGGCCGCCTCCTGCATGTATACTGGTTTACAGGCAGTATACTGGGTTACAGGCAGTATACTGGTTTACAGGCAGTATACTGGTTTACAGGCAGTATACTGGTTTACAGGCAGTATACTGGGTTACAGGCAGTATACTGGGTTACAGGCAGTATACTGGTTTACAGGCAGTATACTGGGTTACAGGCAGTATACTGGGTTACAGGCAGTATACTGGTTTACAGGCAGTATACTGGTTTACAGGAAGTATACTGGGTTACAGGCAGTATACTGGTTTACAGGCTGGCCAGGAGAGAAAGCTTTGCATGGATTTAGGTTGGTTCAAATATAATTTAAGAACATTTTTGACAAACAATAAGTCGGCATGGAGTTGCTTTCATAAGAGTCTTAACTATAACTTTAACTTTTAAACTCTTCTTTACTCTGTAATGATGTAACCTAATTATAAAAACTATTTTATAGTTTTAATACAGAGCTGTGGGAATAATAAAATCAAACTTCTTACCCGAAATTGTGATGCTGCTTTTGTGTCTGACTCTTTTTTTATTTAGTATTATCAGTAATTTGGTGATAATGCTGCTTTCACTGGACTGACTCTTTACCCTTAACCCTTAACCCTTAACCCCTAACCCCTAACCCCCCTTAACCCTTAACCCTAACCCCTTAAACCCCTAACCCCTAACCCTTAACCCCCCCTAACCCCCTAACCCCTAACCCCTTAACCCCTAACCCTAACCCGGAACCCCCCCTAACCCCCTAACCCCTAACCCCGAACCCCTAAACCCCCCTAACCCTTAACCCCTAACCCGAACCCGGAACCCCTAACCCCTAACCCGGAACCCCCCTAAACCCTAACCCCGAACCGAACCCGAACCCGAACCCGAACCCGGAACCCTAACCCTAACCCTAACCCCGAACCCCTAACCCTTAACCCCCTAACCCCTAACCTAACCCCTAACCCCTAACCCTTAACCCCTAACCCTTAACCCCTAACCCTAACCCTAACCCTTAACCCCTAACCCCTAAAAACCCTAACCCTAACCCCTAACCCCCCCTAACCCCAACCCCTAACCCCTAACCCTAACCCCTAACCCCTAACCCTTAACCCCTAACCCCTAACCTGCTGTTAGCCCGGCCTGCATTGATTACTGGCAGAAATGCTTTTTATATCAAATATGCAGGGAAGTGATAAGATCCTGTCATGATCCTTGATAATAAATCAGTCAGTAACTGTGTCAAGGTTGTGACGCTGACGTCCATCAGGATACGCTCACCTCTAAAAAGTGTCCTGTCATTTCGTCCCCACTGCTAATTACAAGAAGACAACGTCAGTTCTGACTTTTAGCTCCATAACGGTTGCTGGGTTGGATGTTTTTATTCTCACTTCACTTCCAGGAGACAGACAGTTACAACGTGTCCGCCACCATCTGTTTAGGCGGGAAAGCTATTCATTTTGGCGGCTTTTTCTTTTTATTTATTTGCATTAGGAAGGTTTGAACAGGAGAGGACACTGAGCCGTCCCTCCTGTGGTTTTCTCTTCTTCTTTATCCCTCTTCTTCCTGGTCTATTTCTTAATCCTGTTCCGTTTTCTCATTTCACACAGATCTCAGCAACATCCCTAAAATCCCAGAATCCCTTGCTATGCATTTGAACATCTCTTGTTTTCTCATAAATATGGACGGAGGACGTCCATCTCTCCATCTGCAGGTACAGCAAAGCATCCTGGGGACCGACTAAGCTGTCAGTATTGTTTCGTTCCTGAGTGGTCCATCTGTGAATCCCTCTGGCTTCGGTTATTTTACTGTCTGGCTGTCACCGTGACGATAACGTTTTGTCTGCTTCTCTTCTGTGGAGCTTGTTTTTTTCAGTTGTGATGCTAACAGCAGCTCTGTGTGCCTCAACATAAGGAGATAGCACCGACTGCAGATGATTAAAAGAACTCTCAGCAGCTTTCTCAAAGTATAAAAACACCCCTTTTTTTAAGAGTACCATTTAGGAATAACAGCAATTTTGAGCTAAGAACCTCTTATTTTTCAAGGGCTCAAGAACATTTGGACGAGTGGAAACAAAACTGTTGAGTTGGTCTGGGGCGTTATTAAAACAAAAGAAAGCACTCGCGGTCGATTATCATCAAAACCTACAAACAAGAGATACAAGCAAACAAGCTTCATGAATGTAGATGCAGAACGGTTGCAACAAAGCACAAACCGCTGTTAACATTTAAGGACAGGAAAACCAGAAAACATCTAGAAAGAGATCAACTAGATCAGTGGTTCTCAACTGGTGGGTCGTGACCCAAAAGTGGGTCGCAGACCAGTTTTCAGTGGGTCGTGGGTCTTTGCCTGGAGAAGGAAATGCTAAAAAAAAAAACCAAACATGTCATTCATACTCCTTAAGAGTAGATGGCGATAATGTCCTGTAATGCGAGTTGACACCCGCCAGTTTACACCATAGAAGAAGACCTGCAGAGTTTGTTTCCATATGTTGAGCAGGTGAAACACAGATACAACGAAGAATATATGAGATATGGATTTACTTATCTTGAAGACAAAGGTCAGTGATGGTTATTCAGATGTCATTACACATCTGCACCACAAGATGGCGCTGCATCAACGTAAACAGTAGGTGAATGGAGCGTCACAGTGAACGGATGGAGCAGATCTAATGATAAATGGAGTAACCACGCGACGGACTCGAACAAAGGGGCTTGAAAGTTTTGATGCAGCCCAGTTTTTTTTTTTGTTTTTTTTTAACAGACTGAATTGTTAATATTGCTACCCGAGTTGCTACTTCTGGGTTACGTTAACCAGACAAATTAAATAATAAAAAGAAATTCGGTCCCGTGGCCTGTTTTTTAATTTCGTATTTTTGCTTCAAGTCTAAAATTGAAATACGAAAAACCGGACATTTTTTGTTTTTTGTGTTGGATTCAAAAACCAAAAACGAAATAAAACGCCCCTTTTTCCTTTTTGAATTTTTGATTGACAGTTGAAAATGGAAAGAAGGAATGATACACGGATTCTGCAACACTGACTGGGTTGGCTCTGAACTGTGAAAATAACCTTTCTGATCGTTTTTGAAGGCAAAGAAATGTAACGTTGTTTAATGGCCGAGCAGCTGCTGGTGGCAAATTAATGAAAATTAACAGTAGTTTTAATAAAACGCACTGTTGTTCCACAACAGTCCAAATACCTTTGGACGTAAATACAAAATAACAACAGCTTCTTGTATTTGATAAAATGGGAAAAGTCTTTATAAAAATCCTAATGACTGCAAAACTGTAAATCATAAAAAAAAAAAAAAAAAGAAAAGAAAAAAAACACTTTTTACACATTTCTCTTTGCACCATCTGTGCAGCTTCTGTTAGCAGCTTGCAGACCAGCGACAGGTTTTCTCACCTGAAGTTTGAAAATAATTAGTTGACTCTGTAATGGAAATCTCAGTTCACGGTGTGTTGTACTGTTATTAGAAAGAAGAGGATTATGGGAACTGTCAGGCTGTGGAAGTGCTGCAGCAGTTCAAGGATCTCGGCACCGTGATCAACAACATACTGGGTTTTGGTCTCCAGGTGGACACAGTGTCCATAAAAGGACACCACTATTTACATAAAAAAAAAAAAGAAAAGTAAATTCTGTTAATGTCAATAGATGTCGATATGTTTTACTGAATCTGGTCTTACTATTCCTTTAATCTTGTGGCATGAGTCACTTTGAACAAAACTGAAAAGACCACCTGCAGGGCAGAAGCTGCTGCAACACCTTTTTCTGACCTTCAGGAACTGATTTTTAAAATGTTCGCCTTCAGGACGGAGATGCAGTCGGCCCAAATATTTCTTCCTGCTGCTATTGGACTGGTGGAAAAACACTCCACAGTATTTACTTGTGTTTGACAGATGTTGCTGCATTGGTTTGGTTCGCTGATGTATACGTGCACCGCTGGCTGTCGTGCACGTTGCCACTGAGAATGATCCAGATGACTGGAAGCCTCATTTTTCTGAAGTGATGTCGGTATTCTGGGCTGCAGGCTGAAGAGTTAAAATATGTTCTCTGAAGCTGCTTCAAAATCTCAGAAACTTCTTTTTCTTTGCAGTGTTTTCGTATCAAGTTGGACCCTCACTTATCTCAGAAAATACATCTGTATGGAGCCCCGTTTGGGTCATAATTCAATGAATAAATGAGTCTATTATTATGAAATACAGGCATTTATTATTATGAAATATTTCCCATTATTATGATAATGGTTTTGGTTTTCATAAATATGAGCTTTTACATAATAATGGATTCGTTTTTCATAAAAATGATTTGTGTGTCAATCACAGCAGAGAGGGCGGAGCCATTTATGTGATTGGCTGCTCCTTCATTCAGGCATAAGCAACAGAACAGTGAATATCGATAGTGGGCGAGAGGTGCAGTGTTTATACTCCAGGCCAGTAGGGGGCAGAATGCACCTCAGTTTACGGTTAAAAGTTGACATCGACTAAGAAACGTAGCGCGAAATGTAGGGAAAACTTGATTTTGACGGCATGGCGACAGGAGAAAGATCCTTTTCTGACTTACTCAGAGAGGTAGCCAACAGGCTCGATGCTAATACCCCACTAACTAGTCGATGTCAGAGCGTAGAATGGAGAAGGATCAGCCAATGAGCTGCAGTTCAACCACTGGTCCCGCCCACTGGCAAAATGTCATTATTATGTAAAAGCTCATTCTTATGAAAAAGCAAGCAATTATGCAAAAACTAATTCTTAGATTAAAAAAAAAAAGCTATTCTGAAATAAACTATTATGCATTAAACTAAGATTAAATAATAATAATAAATATATTTCATAATAATTACATTTTTTTCATAATAATGGGAAATATTTCATAATAATAAACTTGTATTTCATAATAATAGACTAATTTATTCATTGAATTTGACCCAAACGGGGCTCAATACATCTGGCCATCGTCATGTTCCTTACAGTCTTTTGTGCTGCGGTTAAATGTGGCCTTAGAATCTCAGATAGGACCTCTTGTTTAAAATTACATAATTTTGTAAGAAAATGAGGTTTACATATTAATGTGGTTTAGTATACAAGATAGGGCTGGGTTAAACGATTATTTTTGTAATCGATTAGTCTAGAAAATAGTTTTTCGATGCATCGATAAATCTAACGATTCATTTTTAAATCCGATTCGATTCGATTTCGATTCGATTATCTCCCCATAATTTGACCTATATAGCAATTAATGCTAATTTATCTCCATGATAAAACACAAATTCTTCTTTCAAGTTCAAAATGAATTATTGAACAATACAACAATAAAGTGCACCACCGTTGTAGTGCAATGGAATCCTATAATAAAAAATTAATAAAATAAAACTTCTTTAATAAATAAAACAGCAAAAAACACAATATGAACCAAATCTTATCAACATAAAATAAAATAAAAAAACAGCAGCGGTGGGACAGCTGCAATTTACAAAAACAACACAAGGTGACAGCAGCAACTTAGCCTAATCTTTAAATCTGTGAAATAAATAACAAATAAATTCAAGTATTAGGCCTATTACAGTTAGGTGAACAGTAGTTTAACTTTTAGAAGTTAGGATGCTCTCAGTAAGTGCAGCAGCCGAATCGTTACCTTTAGGTGTTAAGTACTCCCATACTTTTGACATCCTGTTACGAGATAGCTTCTTCTCCCCCGACTCGCTGCTACTCGATGCCGCCGCCGCCGCCATTTTTTGATTCTGAGTGACGACGCATCGACGTGCAGTTTTTGCGTCGACGTATTTTTTGCGTCGACGCCATCGATTACGTCGACGCGACGTCCCAGCCCTAATACAAGACTATGTTGTCTCTTGTATAAATTCCCAGTTGGATGGCACGTCAATCCAAAGATAATTCAGTTTCAGTTTTCTCTGTCATGTAGTTGCTTGTAGCAGTCTTTAGAATTAGACCACATTAGGCCAAAGGATGACGCTGTATCATCTGCTATCATCTTCTACCGTTGGTTCCTGTCTCCTGGACTCTGTAACGTGGACTCGGGCAGCAGCTCGTTGCTTCGGGCCGTCAGCCGGACCTGTTCCTCTGTAGTCCAGCAGGCTGTCACCACCACCTGCCTTAAACTCGACCCAACAGCCTTCCTCCTTCAGACTTTTTCACAGTCCGTGCTCGCTGTCTTTGTTGCTGATTTTCTGTCATGTGTGCACGTCTCTCTGTAGAGGAAGGTGCATGAATACAGTCATGTGAGGAAGAAAGTCGAGTCTCTTTCAGTTCCAGGGCATGAAAATTCATCTGGTCTTTTCCAAGTGTGGAGCCGTGAGCTGTGGCTACCGGTCTGAAGTGGTACCGTATAGAAGCAGAATCCAAGAGGATCAACTGAATTTATTTATATGCGGAGTGGACTTTCATCGGTGGGATAATAAGATGAGAATAGAACTGCTCAGGGGCGACACCAGGGGAGCAATTCTGTTAAACCACCGGCCAAAATACTGCCTCTGCAAAACATTAATTCAATGTAAAACCAGAACGGGCTCGCTGCAGTCTGGACTGTGAAATCAGACGGACAACTGTCCCAGTGTCCGGACTGGGACCCGAGATGAGAAAAAACTGTTTCCAGCAGCATAAAGAGCTTTTATCAAGACTGTCATGGTTGCTCCATTTTGAAAATCACATAATTCCTCTGATTTTATTGAGTTTTACTTTGAAACTAATTGTCTTTTTGCTCGTTACTGTCGCCTCTTTTATTACATTTGTGTCACACTTGTTTGTGTTTTGTTGATTTCACCACATAAAACAAGATTTTTGGTCAAATTAATGCCCGTATATTTGCCTTAATCGCAGTAATACAGTACAAATAACACAAGGTCCGGTTTTGTTTTTCAGCCACGTCTCCTGATGTTTGTACGGCAAACAGCAGGAATCGATGCAGGTGTGATACGGATCAGAGTAAATCAGGGAACGAGCCGGGTGAGACTGATTAGCGCAGCTGTGGCGCATCGCTAATCACCGTCTCCCTTTATGTTCGGACGTGCGCTGAGGCCGTGGACGCGCTCAGACCGGCAACATCAGCTGCCAAGGAAGGTCGTCTCCCGGGAGTCGCTCCTTTGTTCAGAGCCGAGCCGGGCCGAGCCGGGCCTCCCGTCGCAGTGCGGCCCACGGGGACGACGTCAGATCAGACTGAGCAGTTGTAGCTCAGCTCTGAGTTTCAGGACGGCGGCGTGCATACAGATCAGCAGCAGGACAATGCCCCCCCCCCCCCCCCCCCAGTGGATCTGTGAGCCAATGCTGTCATTTGAACACATCTAGATTTTGTTTGCTAAAGGCTAAACGCTAACTGTGTAAACAGATCATTCAGAAGAGTTTTGTATCTGAAAAGAATATAATTCACACTCCCTCTCCTGTTAGCATTAGCATGAGCTAACAGGAGCTAAGACCAGACGAAGGGCGGATCAGATGTGACTGTGAGCTGAAAGGCCGAAAACTTTCTGTGGTGGATGTTAATATTAGATTAATTCAGCAAAAAAAAAAAAAAAAGTCACTGTAGGGATGAACAATCTCTTATCATGTGGTTTTTTAGGTAATAATTTGGTACATAGGGATATTAATCATACCCAGACTGAAGGGAAAATGCTGAGATGTGAGTGAATCCAATTAGGCCAATGAGACAAAAAAAGATTTCAGGATAAATAACAAAACCCCGTTAGCATGTGATGCAGCTCGACGACAAAGTTTCCTTGTTTCTCCAGAAAGCTCTTCTTTCTTCGTACTGCACGTTAATACTACAGTTTTAAAACGGAGAACATTAAAAACATGTCAGTCAATCAGATGGAAGCATGCGAACAGGAGACATTAAAGCTGTCAGGTACTCAGTAAGCTCGTTAGCGTGACGCTGTTAACGGCGGCTACGAGCCGCCACCGCTGCTCCAATTAAGTTTAGTCTTAAGCTTGAATTTCTTTTTTCCTTAGTTCCTGTTTTGTCAAACTCTTGTTACTTAAAATATGATGAAGCGGTCCTGGGTGTGTTGACATAAAGAGTCCAACTCTTTAATTTCTTCGGTTTTATAGATCAGGGCATAATGTTTAAAAAAAGAAAAAAGAAAAACTGGTCCTTAAAATGAGGTCAGTGCAACCTCCCTGTGAATAACTCGACACAACATATTCATCTTATCAGAGAAAATCAGGCCAGAATGCAGAAGAGCGCGTGAAAAGCGAAGTGACCCTTCAAAGCTCCCGTAGGAATAAAGAGGATGAGCGCAGCCAGGTGCTAACTATGCTAAAAACCTATGCTAACTGATTAGATGATCAGCAGATCACACCTGATGAGGCACAAGTCAGTTTGTTGGTCTAGTATACAGTGCCAGAGAGGAACGACATCATCAGTAGCTGTTGTCCATCAATCTGGGAAGGTTTTGATCATTTCTAAAGAGACTGGAGTCCATCTTGTCCCTGCGCAGACGTTTCGTGTGTTCAACTCTGAGGACATCTGTCCAACAGCTAAAGCGTGGTTCCAGTTGGGTCACATTAAGGGAGGACGTTAGGGTTAGAAAGAAGAGGTAAAAGAGTCAAGTTTTTGTAATGACCCGCTCAAAGTCCAGACCGACGGATTGAAATCATGTAACAGGAAATTTAAAGCAGAACAAAGGACTTTTGTTCATGAAAATGTTGGTTTTCAATTTTATTTTAAGGAATGTTTGCTTAGTTTTAGAAGTAAGCGGTGATCATCTGCACTTGCCGTCAGCAAAACCAAACAAGTTCCAAATTCTGTGTTTATTAAAGGGTTTTTAGTCCCTTCAACACAGAGCCACACCTGGACAGAGAGCCACACCTGGTCACAGAACCACATCTGGTCACAGAGCCACACCTGGTCACAGGTGTACCACCACACCTGGTCACAGAGCCACACCTGGACAGAGAGCCACACCTGGACAGAGAGCCACACCTGGTCACAGGTGTACCACCACACCTGGTCACAGAGCCACACCTGGACAGAGAGCCACACCTGGTCACAGGTGTACCACCACACCTGGTCACAGAACCACACCTGGTCACAGGTGTACCACCACACCTGGTCACAGAATCACACCTGGTCACAGAGCCACACCTCAACACAGAGCCACACCTCGACACAGAGCCACACCTGGTCACAGAACCACATGTGGTCACAGGTGTACCACCACACCTGGTCACAGAACCACACCTGGTCACAGAGCCACACCTGGACAGAGAGCCACACCTGGTCACAGGTGTACTACCACACCTGGTCACAGAGCCACACCTGGACAGAGAGCCACACCTGGTCACAGAGCCACACCTGGTCACAGAACCACATCTGGTCACAGGTGTACCACCACACCTGGTCACAGAACCACACCTGGTCACAGGTGTACGATCACACCTGGTCACAGAATCACACCTGGTCACAGAGCCACACCTCAACACAGAGCCACACCTCGACACAGAGCCACACCTGGTCACAGAGCCACACCTGGTCACAGAGCCACACCTGGTCACAGAGCCACACCTGGACAGAGAGCCACACCTGGTGACAGGTGTACCACCACACCTGGTCACAGAACCACACCTGGTCACAGGTGTACCATCACACCTGGTCACAGAATCACACCTGGTCACAGAGCCACACCTCAACACAGAGCCACACCTCGACACAGAGCCACACCTGGTCACAGAGCCACAGCTGGTCACAGAGCCACACCTGGTCACAGAGAACCACACCTGGTCACAGAACCACATCTGGTCACAGGTGTACCACCACACCTGGTCACAGAGCCACACCTCAACACAGAGCCACACCTCGACACAGAGCCACACCTGGTCACAGAGCCACACCTGGACAGAGAGCCACACCTGGTCACAGAGAACCACACCTGGTCACAGAACCACACCTGGTCACAGAGCCACACCTGGTCACAGGTGGACCACCACACCTGGTCACAGAGCCACACCTGGTCACAGGTGTACCTCCACACCTGCCTGTACCTTCACTGTAGGCCCGGTGCTGAAGTTGAGATAGTCTGCATGAGAGAGCTTTGGCCACCACAGCTCACTGTAGGCAGAGAGCCGAGGCTTTTAGAGCTTACAGGAGGAAGAGAGATGTGGTCGTTTCATTTTACTGGAGGCAGAGGGAGGGGGGGGGGGGGGGGGGGGGGGGGGGGGGGGGGCTGCAGTATTTATAGATCAGCCTGAGCGGCTGCACATCAGCAGGAACCCGTGGTGATTTTAAGGTTCAGGCCCAATGAGAGGCGGGCTTTATTTCTGTTACACCTGGTTATAAAGTAATTAACACTGCAAGGCCTTCTGGGAATCTGAGGGATTTTAAGGGTTCTTTGTCTGAAACCATGTGCTCGAGCCTCGCCGTTGATACCGGATATCTTTGATATCAAGGTGGGCATCACGGCGGTTCAGATCCTCCACGAAGTAATGATGGAGGAGAGGAGGAAGAGATCAAACAAAAGTAAATCTTAGAGAGAGACTTAGAGCAAAAGTTCATCTGTTCTAATTTAAGAGGGCTTTGCAAAGATAAATGCTGGAAAACCTCAGCGAGCTGAAAGCTCTGATCAGATGTCATCAGACTGATGACATCATCCAGAAAATTACTTCAAGTATTTGCTGCTGAAACTGGTTGCTAAAAGCTCAAATTAAAGACTACTTGGGTTTCAACACACTGCTCGTACATTTGGGCAACAAATAATGACATTGTGGAATTTTTTATCTGAGGTTGTGTTTCCCCAGTTTTTATCACTTCTGAGCTGCTTTGTTCATTATGTCCTGATGTGTAATAAAATAGATTTAGTGGAAGATGTACTTCCTGTTTTATGTGACTGACTGCACTCTTTTAAAAACGTAGAGTTCTGTGTTTGTTGTGCCGAAGATGAGTGAGTTATCCATCCATCCATTATCTATACCCGTTTCATCCTCCGAATAGGCATTTGCCGATTGTGCTAGTAAAGAGTAGCATATTATGCTAGTGGCAGTGCTCGTTTTTTGCCTAAATTATGCTCAAATTATGCTCGCTTTTCAAAATTATGCTACTTTAAAAAAAAAATTATTCTGTGCACAAACTTCACAACTCACAAGACAAGTTTGAAAATGTATTTTATTAACCCTGGCCTGACGTTCTGGGCCCGGTTGTTCAAAACTTTATCCGGTAATTTTATCCGGTGGTTAGGCCTATACGGCGGATAAATCTGCTATCCAGCGGATAGTTATCCAGCGAACAAAAATAGGTTGCACAAAGCCTGGATAGTGTGGTGGATAACTATCCGCGGATAGCTTGCTAACCATTGCGTGTAGCAGAGCGTGACACAGTTTGCGCAAGGTTTTGCACTCAAATGGCCTCCAGTTACCATGGTAAAGTATGCAAACTTCGAGTAAACAACGAACTGTGTGCGCGCTAGCATTGCGCGCTGGTTTTCAAAATAAAAACAAATACAGTTAAAACTAAACCATGCAGTTTCTGACAAAGCCCTGGATAACAAATTTAACATTAAATAATCTCGCTCGTTTCTGAAACTACGCAGTCCGGCTTCACTTCTGTAATTCGTTCTCTAACAGTTAATTAGCGCTTGTTATATTTGAAGCATCAAACTTTTCTTGAATTATTCTAAAATTGTGCTATTAAGTCAAGAAAATATACAGATTATGCCAGCAGTGCAACTTTTGGAAAAAGGGCAAAAATTATGCTCAATTCCTCAGAAAAATTATGCTAGCACAATCGACAAGAGCCTACCTCCGAAGGGTCACGGGGATCTGCTGGAGCCTATCCCAGCCATCTATGAAAGGCAGGGGTACACCTGGACAGGTCGCCAGTCCATCGCAGGGTCCTAAGTGAGTTATATAAGTCAATATTAAAGATTTCTTGTGTCTGATAACACAAAAATATGGAAATGAGAATAACTTTATTGGGATTTAGACGTATTAAAAACACAGTATGTGACAGTGCAGAGGAAGAGAGAAGCCAACAGATGTTAAGGTCTGACCTCGGCTGAAAGAAGGTAGAATACAAATGCTGAATTATACAGATGCTATTTTGTCTAAAAAACACAGAGACAGAACTTTTTGTCCACACTGGTTCCGTCCTTTCACTGCAACTCCTGATTGTGTCAGTAGATTGTCATCTTCTGAACCGCTGCCAACTCCTTAATAATCACACACCAGTCGTAGAAACACACAAACGTTCATATTCTAGATTTAGTTAAAATGGGTGACACGTTTGGAGGGAAACTTAATGAAGGTCGTTGCATCTTTTCTGCTTCCTGGTCGGTGCGCCTGCGGCGGTGCACGTGGGATGTGGGTGGGCGTGCACGGTCGCATGCCTCCGTTCTCTGTGCCGGCAATTTCCTGCAGCAGGATGCTGTCAGTCGATCTGATGGAGACGTTCAATTAGGTTTCATATTTACTTTTAACTCTTGCTGTTCTCTGAGTCTAAATTGCCAGCTGCCTCGCTGCAGCATCGCGCCGCTCGTCGTTTCGCTCGTGTGTTTGTTTAACCTCGCCGTCTTATGTTGTCATCATTACTTTTTTTTTTTTCAGCCGCCAAACACTGTCATATTTTCCAAAAATATAATGGCTATTTTGGCCAATTAAGAGATGCACAAATAAGCCATTTACCCTTTGATTACAGCATTCGTGGTGTTTGAAGATGGTTTAGTCAAAGACAGTGTTGTAGCACAATCCCCTTGGATGTATTTTTGCCAAAAGACAGTTTAAACACATTTCTCATGAAACTTTTGAAACGGCTGACTTTAATCTACACTTTCCGTTTTGAAAATTGTGACATAATGAGAGGACTATTTTTGTTGCTTACACCACGTTAAACCTATGCTTTCATGTGTGGTGTGTGTGTGTAGCTCTGGCTTTTCAAGCTCAGTTGTTCGGTGAGGCAACAGTGCCCCCTGCAGTTCATGGGAGGACAAAATTAAAGTCACAGGTTTACAAAGTTGAGAGACTGTGTGTGTGTTTTTGTGTGTGTAGGTGTGTGTGTTTGGCCTCTTGCATTCAGTTTCACCTTTCGCTGCCTCTAATGCTGCTGCCCTCCTGCATGTTGAAGCCAGAAACACTCATCAAATATAAGAGATTCATCAAAGAATATGAGTCTCTTTACACACAACTGTGCAGACAGACTTCACTTGAACGAAGTACGCTTTGATACGGAGAAAAAAAGAATTAGGGCTTGCGGTTATTTTGGACTGTAGTCACGGATAATCTCTGGCTGATAGCAGAGGACGGCAGCTAAAAGCAAGGCAGTCGTCTTTAGTCCGTAAGTGATGCAACCGCGCTCTGGTTGGAAACTGTCTGGCTGCACAGTCGGGTTTAACGCGACGACGCTCTGGCTGAGACTGGAGCACATTTATGAGCCTCCTCCAGGAGAAACGACTGCAGTAAACGGTCAAGGATGACTGCGGTCTTTTTTTTTTTTTTTCCTGTTTGAAATCCTACAATTTCATTTGCCCTGGAGCTCATGGGAAAGTTATTCAGTATACTGGTTTAATTGTCATGTCTTTATAGCATTAAGCTCCACTCAATTAGTACATTTTTTTAATATTAAAAAAAAACACAGAGAATTACTTTTACGTTGTGACACGAGTGATAGATAGATGGATAGATGTGTGTGTGTGTGTGTATATATATATATATATATATATATATATATATATATATATATATATATATATATATATATATATATATATATACATACATACAGTCATGGAAAAAAATTATTAGACCACCCTTGTTTTCTTCAGTTTCTAGTTCATTTTAATGCCTGGTACCACTAAAGGTACATTTGTTTGGACAAACATAACGATAACCACAAAGATTGCTCATAAGAGTTTTATTTTTATTTTACCATTTTCCATGGTTTCTTGATTATAACCTAAATCACTTAAGTTTTTACATCAATAGCTATGGCGTTGTACTGCCAAAAACACTGCTTTTATGCATTCAGTGTTTTCTTTTCTGTCTGTTTTAGTCACATGATGACATTTAGTAGTACCAGGTATTAAAATGAACAAGAAAGTGAAGAAAAAATGGTGGTCTAATAATTTTTTCCATGACTGTATATAAATATCAGTGTTTCCGCTAGAAAAAATTGGCACCGGACAATGTGACCGGCAGGTTTTCAATTTACCGGACAAATGATTGAAATTCCGGTCACATAGGCTATATGAATTATTGAGGTTAAAAATAAATCATATGCAGTAGTACGATATCAATGCAAGTCATTTAATAGTATTTTTATTGAAAAACAGGCTATTTCAAATAAAATAAGTCCCGTCAATTGACTCACGAGCATAACTTCAAAAAATAAATAAATATTTTTGGAGGGAGCCACAGCATCATCTGTGGTCATCTCCATCTCTTCAGATAGCCTTTAAGAGTTAGACTCATCATCGCCCTCGCTATTAGAACTTTTTCGTTTTAGAAAATAGCTTTTGAGATTCGCCTGTTTCGCCATGTCAAAGACCTCTCTGTTGTGGTGCACCGTTTGTTAGATTTAATGAAACAAATGCGACAAGTTTCGTTCCGCGCAGAAAAAAAGTTTCGTTCCACATATAGGCTACATTCATTCACACATACACACACTACTCATTCGTGAAAGTATATGTTTTTTCATAAAATGATGTGGAAATTATCCATACTATTACAACTGAAATTGTACATTTTGACCTGAGAGATTATAAAATACCGGACTTTGGCATATTTTACCGGACAAAGTCCGGCAATTACCGGACAACGGAAACCCTGATTTATATATATATATATATATATATATATAGATATATATATATATATATATATATATATATATATATATATATCTGTCCATGTATGTGTGATGAATATAATATAGATGTCTATGTATGTTTTTCCAAAGAGAGAAAGAGATGCAAACATCCACAACTGTTGTTGTTGTTGTTGTTTGTCTTGCAAAGCTCCTTGTTTTTTTCCACATTAAATACTAATTAAGGCAGCAGGGCGGCTTGGTGGTCAGCACTGTTGCCTCACAGCTAGAAGGTTCCTGGTTTGAACCTCTGCAGGAGTCTTTCTGTGTGGAGTTTGCATGTTCTACCCGTACTCTCCGGGTACTCCATCTTCCTCCTACAGTCCAAAGACATGCATGTCAGGTTAATTAGTGGTTGTAAATTGCCCGTAGGAGTAATTGTGAGTGTGCATAGTTGTTCGTCTACATGTGGCCCTGTGATGGACTGGAGACCTGTCCAGGTGAACCCCTGCCTTTCACCTGAAGAGAGCTGGATAGACTCCAGCAGATCCCCGTGACCCTGCAGAGGATTAAGCAGGTATAGATGATGGATGGATGGAAATACTAATTAAAATAATGATTAATTTGGGCTTGAATCTGTTAATTTTCAGAAACCAAAATGTTGAAATGTAAAGTTTCAGGTTGCTCCTGGCAGTGCAGTGGTTGGAGCAGGAGGTTGCAGGTTCAACTCCCAGCCTGTGACTGTTCGCTGCATGTCTTCCTGCTCTCTCTCTCTCTCTCTCTCTCTCTCTCTCTCTCTCCTCTCTCTAAAAAAAACACCATTCGTGCCACAAAGATTAAAAAAAAAATGTTGTCTCTATCTGTCCTTAACTATTGCAGAGTCAAATCAGACAAATAATCAGCTATGAGTCGCTACAGGACACTTGACTCCAACTGAGGGGTTTGTGGAAAGATTAAAGTAAGCCTGCTTACCATCATCAGGTGACAGGAACTCTAATTACAACGCTGGAGGCTGACATGTTGTTTTTCATGGTGCCAGCGATGAACCGTCACATATTACCATGTCTAATTCTGTTGGTGTTAAATACGATATTGACTTGAATGAGAAATCAAAGGCTGCAGGGACTCAAACTCGCTTAATCAAGAGTCTACCGTGACTTTTTTTTTTTCCTGATTAGCGACGGGAACTGTGCTTATAATGCTGGTCATGACTGCTGTCAACCGTCATTTAAACAACATTAATGTAATCGTTTACCATTTTAGTTGCAAGATCTTTTGCTTATCACTTATAGATCTCAGTACATCTACTCCAAAACTGCAATGTAAAAAATCTCTTGTGCTGATCTAATCGATCATGTTCACACCTGGCTTTAGAATTTTAGATGACCTTTTGAGATCAGCCCTCAGTCTTTTAAAAACAGATAAACAAGACAACCATTTATGTCAGCGGTGTGCTGAGCACAAAGCATTATATCTAAAATCAACCTGAATTATATTATCATTCTTCAGAAACAGATTTTAGTTTTGCCTCAGTCACATTTATTGCAGCTTTTCTTTTTTCTTTTTTTTTTTTTTTTTTTTATCAAACATGTCATTTGTGTAACAGATGCAGTGTGAGACAGGTAAAAGAAAAATATCAGAAAAAGCTTGGATGATAATGAAAATGGAAATAAAATAATGCGGTCATTCTTCCATTTACTTTGACATTTCCGTCTTTAGAAACAGTTCCTGCCAATTTCAGCTTGAAGGCTGCACATGAAATCACAGATGTGGGGATTTGACCCAACGCACTGGTTCGAAGCCACACCACCATCGCAGATCCTGGCTTTGGACTTGTTCCTGGTGTTTGTTGTCTGTGGTCAAAAACTCTCTTAGATACAGATTAATCTGACCTTCGTAAACAATCCCGCTGTCTGATTGTCCTTGAAACTGCTTCACTAGTGTTGTATTGACAAAATAGTGTTCTGTAGAAGAAATACTCTAACCCTCTTCCAGTAGGTTCTTAGAGATACTTTGATTTGAAGTATTTTCATGATATTCTTAGATTCTAACCAGAAGCGCAGAAGCAGTGGATAAAGTATCTACAGTTATGGGAGATACAGGTGTGTGTGTGTGTGTGTGTGTGTACATCAGTCTTTGTATACAACTACTGGTGTGGCGTTAAGATAGGAAAAGGTTCCTGTCGAGAGTATGATGTTAAAGTAAGGCGGTTCTGTATGAACAGACCAGAAAAGAGCAGGAAAGTCTGTCGGTTTGCAGACTTTTAGAGATGCTGAGCATGACTGAACGTGAGTGCAAGTAGTGCTGGGCGATATGGAGAAAATCATATATCATGATATGGACTATTTTATATCACGATAACGATATATATCACGATATACCATAATAAAGTATGTTTTCAGTTATTCTCTGAAAAGTTTGACAAAAATTTCATCGCTTACTTTTCAACTTTATTTTGAAAGGACATTTAGCTGAACTGTCACAAACATACATTTTAGTGCAGCAAAAACAGGTAGGTACAGAGGTACAGTAGCTTTCACATTTTTTTAAAGTGCACAACAGTTTCTGAGAGGAAAAACACATTTTTTGCACTGAAGTTCAGCTATAAAAAATAAACACAAATTATTTTTCAACTTTCTGAAATCTGTAACCTTGTAGTGCAAAGTTTGCAAACCAATATAAAGTGTCTAAAGTAAACATCAGGGTTGAAGAGAACTCTGTTTAAGGCATTAACCATGAATAAAAGTGCAAACATAAAAGGCTACTTTGTAGAAGTAGATATGATTCTATCAAATTTATCATTGCAGGTTATTTAATTACATATTTGCTGTAATAATTGTTAAATTAGGTTAGAAACGATAGAAACGATAGAAACGATAGAAGAGAAATGGTCACGATATACACTTTTATATTGTCCCCACGATATATATCGTCATATTGCCCAGCACTAAGTGCAAGTAGATAAATGTCTGCACGACGCAGTCACCTGTTACGCCGCACCTTCGGTGATCACAGAGAGTCGCAGCCAATGAATGGAAAGATCCAGCAGAAAAATAAAACTGCAGCTAAATTTGAGTTGCAGTGAACAACAAGACTCAGACTAATCTTGCTCGAGGTTGCAGGTTGGTATCCCAGCTGTTATGGGGCGAGAGTTGGGGGTCAAAGGTCAAATCAAGCTGAGACTTTAATGGTTTTCTGTAATTAAGCAGTGGAATAATGGACAGTCGTTACACAAAGTGGTTAATAGTCTATTGAAAGCTGCTAATAAACCAGGAGGGGGTGTGGTAGAAATTAAAAGGGAAAAGTATTTAACCTCCTCTTTTTAACAGAGAGAAAGGAAAAAGCATTCGAAAGTCAAGTCTAGAATATTTTCTTTGTTTTTTCAGCCTACACTGATGGAAACGCTCCTATTATTTACTTGCCATCACTTTTCTTGGTTTTGTTTTGTTTTTTTTTTCCAATATGTGTTTGATGAGTTAGCAATATGATAATATTTATTATGAAGTGTGCATGTGTCTAATAAGCCTTGGGTTACAAGAAAAAGCAAAAGGATTTCCTTTTTTTAAGCAAGATATTTCTACCATATCCAAAGTCCAGTGTAGTAGTGATAAAACAACCCTTTTTCTGATGTACAGAAACAAGACTCTATTATTACTGATCTATTTATTGGCCGTGTGTCTTAAAGCACACAAACCCGTTTTCTGGTGCCAACAATCCTTTACACTCTGGTTCTGTGAAATCACACATACAACTATGAAACTTGTATATTTATTTGTTGAAGAGCATGGCACGTTGCCACTATTACACCACACACACACACACACACACATACATCCTTGTATTTGCCCTCTCAGGGGGGCCAACAGTTTTTTGCTCATTTATGGGGTCCACCCTTTCCAGTGGTTCTACAATGGTGTAAAAAATCAGGTAGGGTTTAAAAAAAAAGTCCCAGTCACAAAAATCACTTTAATTTAACAGAATTATGAAGTTTTGACTCCATGTCAGTTTTTTGGTCACTTGGGGGTCCGTTTCTAACATAACCTACCTGTGAGGTCCAGTGTTACACACACACACACACACACAAAGGGCTGTAAGTACATGAACATGTACATATATGGAACCATCCTCTTCCATAATCATGTAAAGAGATGTTTACTCTTCCTTCAGGCCTATTGACTCTTTACATAAAGATAACAGCAATTCTTGACAGCTCTTTTGCAAATGGAAGAACAAAAAAAATGCTGAGTCTCAGTTCTGTATGTATGAACCTTATCTGCTGTCTTCAGAGGCATCGCTGATCAAAATGAAAAAACTACTGTCCCATCACTCAACATCAACGTAATTCGACTATATTATGTTTCCATGACTGATGAATAGCTCATCTAAACCGACTGACTGTGTCCCTAATTATCATCTCTCCTTAACACAGTCCTTTTGAATAGTAACTTTAAATAGCATTTGAAGATGCAATCACGTTGCACAGGCAGACCAACAGTGACCAGAAACTTCGAAGTGCTGATCAGAGGTAGAAAGGCAATTTCATCCCAGATTGCATAATTTGCTAAATAAAGAACACAAGACAGGTATCAACAGGGTTCTGACAAAAGAAAGCTCTTGGAGGATGGGTATATGTCTTTTAGTGTCTTCAAGAAGGGAAACAAGCCAAAACTCAGAGGGTGGGCAGCCAGGAATTCACTGGGGATGATGAAAAACAGTCCTATTTACAGACAAATCCCAGATGGAGCTTTGCAAAGGTATCAGAAGGGTGAATCTAAGGAGATGAAGCACAGAGAGAGAATAATACATTATGTAAAACTGTGCTAGTAAAAGTTTTCTTTTCAACTTAACAGGGGGGACTGGAGTCCAGCAGGGTAGGGGTCAAACTGTACTTGAACAAGCAAAACAGGGCTTAGTGCGATACCTTAGTCTCAATGCTCATTTAAAAGGCTAATGGCAGGTTCAAAACTTTATTCTGTTTCTCTAAAGTAAGTAATAGTAATAGATTTGCATATATTAGTGTCACTACACTGGACTAATTGCAGCTCATGTCAAGGATGATAATGAAGTAAGATAAGTTATATTAGATTCACAATGATTCATTGCAGGTTAAAATTCAAATACTGAGGTAGCAACACCAGGGAGGAGCCGGCGGTGCTGCCTGAGCCCCCCCCTGCACCCCATCACTGCTCTCACACATCAGACACTAAGTCCACACTGCCAAAATACCCCGAATTCATGTCATCATGCAAGACGGTTTGAGGCGCATTCTCAACGTATTTAAGGAAACTATGATATCTGCCGTCATCCATCCAGTTTAAAACCCTGTGTTAAAGCACCTATTCACAGATAATCTCCATCACGAGAGAGAAGCCTGAAAACACATCCCACTTGTGTTAACGGAGATTTGGTCGTGACAGAACCAGTCAAAGGAGGGGTTTGTTCATTTACTGATGAACCAACTCGGTTCCTCGTAGTTTGGAATATCTTCCTCTGAAATGACAAATCACAACAGTCTCTCATGAGTTTACACTGCTGGTAACTGTTAACTGTGTAGTTTGTGTACATTCAAAGATGATAAAATAGTTCTTGGCCATCTTAACAGTTGGTGGAAGCGGCTGATAATAATAGTTGGTGTGTCTGAAAGCATCCAAAGTGCTGACAAAAACTGATGGAATTATTTGAGACGAAGTTAGCTACTCTTGATATTTTCATATATATATATATATATATATATATTATATTATATCATATATAGAGATAAGATATAGATTATTTATATATATATATATTATATATATATATATATTCAAATTCAAAAATACTTTATTAATCCCCCAAGGGGGAAATTCAAGTTTCAGTACACCAGTCTGGTGAACTAGAGGAGCTGCCAGCGTCCAGCACTCCTTTTCATGCCAGGTACACGTGGTCCGAGTGCTAACTCCAGTTAACATCCGTTAAAACAGCTTACAGCCATTAGAACCAGTAAATCTCCATAATGATGAGATCTCCAGGTCAGAGGAGGAGTGATATCTCACTTGTATATATATATATATATATATATATATATATATATATATAGTCATGGGAAAAATTGATTAGACCACCATTTTTTCTTCAGTTTCTTGTTCATTTTAATACCTGGTACCACTAAACGTCATCATGTGACTAAAACAGACAGAAAAGAAAACACTGAATGCATAAAAGCAGTGTTTTTGGCAGTACAACGCCATAGCTATTGATGTAAAAACTTAAGTGATTTAGGTTATAATCAAGAAAACCATGGAATATGGTAAGATATCAGCTCTTAAATAAAACTCTTATGAGCAATCTTTGTGGTTATTGTTATGTTTGTCCAAACAAATGTACCTTTAGTTGTACCAGGCATTAAAATGAACAAGGAACTGAAGAAAACAAGGGTGGTCTAATCATTTTTTCCATGACTGTATATATATATATATACAGGGCTTGACACTGACACCGGCCAACCGGCCAAATTCTAGTAAAATTTGGCTGTGGCTAGTAACAATTTCTGTCTCACAAACAACTTTGGCTGGTAACTTATTCTTTGATATGACACATCACAATAGTTGTACCAATTGTTTGTATTTAAAATGTAAATGCAAGAATATTGTGAAGAAGAAAAAAACTGACAGCAAAACTGTGGCTAGCATAAAGACTAAATGGCTAATGACTAAGGAAAAACACTAGCCACAGTGGCTGGTGAGCCAAAAAGTTAGCGTCACACCCTGTATATATATATATATATATATATAAAATCATCATTGCTGTTATTATTTAAAGCTCCAGATGTACAAACTTTGCTGAGAGACTGAAACAATGAATGCAGGTTTGGAAATGGGAGCGATACAGTTGAAAAGAGGAATCAAAGAGGACAAAACTGTGCATAAACACAAAACGAAGCATTTCAGTCACTGTAACACTAGATATGACATGGATCCAGTATGTCATCAGCTACAGGGGGTGACTGGCCCACAGATTAGCTTTCTGGTCTCTTTGACCACTCCAGATATTAACCCACAGTCCTGCCCTGCATGAAATCATCAGTAGCCATGCCACGGCCACAAAAACCTGCAGTCAGTTATCTCAGTCGGCACGGACTGGTGATCTGGAAACCAGTTATTGAGAAGTGCTTTGACAAATTGGATCAGCAAGACGCCACAAACTGCCTTCCTACAAAAACCAATTCTAGCAGTTTCCCTGCAGAGCAGAAAGATTCATGGAAGATGCTCCAGTCACAGCCCCGCATACTGCAGTGACTCATCCTGAACATGAGGGTAATTATTTGAGGCTGGCTGCTCATACAATAATCCAAAGCAGATAAATTACCGGATTTAGGCTCTTCACTATCCATTTCCCATCGGATTAGGGACCTCCTGAGTGGCTGATCTCAAAGAAAGGGAGTTGCTCTGCACTTCTCACCAACTATCACTGTCAATACCATTTCTCTTTCAGGGGTTATGTGCACTCAGTGCTCTATTTTACACTTTCCACGTCCATATCTGAACCCCCACCTACCCAATGCCTTTAATGAGTTTGCTGATGATACAAATGACCACAGGGATGAGGTCCAAAACCTGTCATCGTGGTTTTCACTGAAAAATCTGGTCATGAGGCCACTGCTGAGACCAAAGAGCTAAAACATGAACTACACTGCATCCTGTCCAGGTGGGGACTTCAACTTCCTCGGTGTGCAAAATGGCTGACGGCTTCTCGTAGAAGAAGGCGCAGCAGAGTAACCGCTCCCTGACGACCCACAGTAAGACCCGGATGGATGGTTCCGCTGCTGCCCTTCAACCGCTGGTCCGCCGAGATTATAGCGACCTGCTGCGCTTCTCTGTGGTTTTCCAGCAGCTCCTCAGCAGATACGAAATTGCTTTAGAGATTCACCTCCACTCGACTGTGAGGCTCTCGCTGCCTCAGGAGATCCCACCAGAACCTTCTCCTCCCAGACGTTAGTCGTGTCAGCCGCCATCCAGTTGGAGGGATTACAGAGTTACAGACAAACAGACTAAAAACAGCTTTTTACCCCAAAGGTGTCCAAGACCTCAGATTTATCAAACCCCTCAAAAAAAGTTCTGTCTCTCTCTCTCTATCTCGACCACACACCTGGATGTTAATCAATAGCTGCGAGCTCATTCCTTTGCTTATCCAGCTCGTACTCCTTTATTTATACAGGTAATCACATACATCAAAGTGCGTGGTGACACTGTTAACCAGCCTTTCTCATGCCACGTTCTCAGACGGTGGTCAGCATGAAATCAAACATACACTATGTTAGGGCTGCACAATTAATCGAAAAATAATCGAAATCGTGATTTTTGGTTGCCACGATTAAAATTTTGAAAATCGTGATTAATCGTGACCATGTACAATGTAGTGCAGGGGACAATGTAGTGACCTGCCTTTGGGCGTTCTTGAAGCTAAGACATGTTTACAGGCTGGTGTTTATGGCCAAAAATCTCTAGGACCGCCTAAGTTTCATGCTATTGCCTTTTATATAATTTGTCCATCCCTTATGCAATACTTTCTTGGTTACATTTCATATCGTGATTTTAAATAACATTCTGAACAAAAAATATTTTTTATTGTTGAATAATCTTGATTAATAATCGTAATCGTGATTTTGATCCAAATAATCGTGATTATCATTTTTTCCATAATCGTGCAGCCCTACACTATGTTGCCAAAAGTATTCGGACACCTGCCTTGACAGCACTTGTGAGCATGATGATATGTTAGCTTCATTTAACATGCCGCTAATTCTGCAGTCGTTTCCATTGTCTTAACTTGTCTTCCTTGATCCCTTTTTGTCACTGAGCTGTAGTTAGTATGTAGCTAACCTTGCTGCATTTAGCTTACTTCTTTTTAAATTGCCATTAGCTTTTAGAAAGGTTTTACTCATTAACCCTTGTTGCTTTTAACATTTTCTCTGAATTTAGCCTTCTCTGAGTTTAGCCTTTAGCTACATTAGTTTCAGTTCACATGTTTTAACTCTTGATACATTCTGCAAAGATGTTCAGCTAAAGTCTGCTACTTTTTAAGAGTTTTTAACTCATGTTTTTCAAATTTTCAGTCCATTGTCATGAAGTAGTTTGAATTTTTGCTCAATGTTATGCAAATTTTAGCAACTTTTACATTCTTTTGGCAACTTCAACATTCCTGTATGAAAATGTTCATCTCCTGCTTAAGGTTTATTTTTCGACTTCTGCTTTTAAATGTTGTGCTTTACCTTAATACATTTATGGGAGTTCATCACTAGATTTCTATTCCAATTTAGGCAGATTTTCCATCCTCCTACCTAAGCATCATTCAGCATGTTGCTCCCTTTGCTGTGTTTGACATGTTTTTTCTGGATTCAATACATAGCGCTAAGACATTTTGCTAAATTATGCTGTATTCAAAGACTATTCATTTGTTCAAATTCTTTATAAAATTAATGCTCTTCAAATGTATTTTTTACTTTTGAACAGAGTTCAGGTCAAAATTCCGCTTAATGCATTCACACCTGCATTTTTGCAGGAAATGCAATTTTTCTGGTTTTGAATAATCTTCAATAATTTAAGCAATGAGTGTTACACATTCTGAATGCAACGTATTGAAATAAAACATCCTCCTCTTCCTGTATACTTGTACCACTTTTTGCACCTTGGCTGGAGGAAACCTGGTGCAGGTACCTCCGGACAGAAGACATCTGTCTGTCATCACCTCACAAAACAACTGGCACATTGTGAGTCTGACAAGTTTGAGATCCGGTCTGACTCTCACTCAGTCTGACTTTTTTTTTTTTTTAATAATAAACAGTCTTTGTCTTCCGTTGTTTCAGAGTCCTCATAAAGGGCCTGCGACTGGAAGATGAGGCTGGTTGACGGGGTTAATTGAATTACTTCAGCTAATTTGAGCTCAGATCACAATTTTGAAAAAAATACTACAACAGGCTATCGAGACTATAATTTAACTGGTGACTCCGTTAATTAAGAACCAGCACCTAATTCACCCCAGAATATTTAATCTCGTTGACACTATGTTTCTAAATGTATTTTCTGTTCGTTAAATATGACTGTAATTTCCTATAGATATAGATCACATTTCAGCAACAAAAGTATGCCAGATTATTATGACAAATGAACATGTTAAGATATTTTGCAGTAGTAGCTAATCCTAAGAGCTGCTGATAATCATCAAGGTCCCATCAGGCGTCTGAAACACCAGATAGTTTTAACTGTCATTATTTATAAAATTATCAATATAAAATCTTGGATCATGTCACCAGAGTTCTTACCTCTGGCTCAATCTCTATTAATCATTTTCTTCAATAAATTTGTTCTAATTTCCTGTTTCTAAATCCCGGTCATGTCCACATCATGTCTAGCAGTGTCTGGGCAAACAGGAGCTGCTCTCTTTTCCCCAATGAATGAAACACAGAACTCATACAAATGTCATTTTTTCTTTTTTTAAGCTTTTGCAAATATAATGTCCAAGACTACAATGAAAGGGCATGGATGGGATGACATTTGAACCGTGATAACAGATGGGCTGGTGGCTGAACAGACAGGCAGCCAGAGCGAGGTTTTTTTTTTAAGGTTTTTTTGAGGTTTTTGAGGCTGAGAGGCGAAGAAGAGCTCTGAGGGTGGAAGAGGATTGGAACATGGAAAATGACATCTGGAGCAGTCGGCTTTTGAAGCTGCTCTGCGTGTGGCGCTGGATGGAGAGCATCTTTCAAATACAAGTACTGAGCAGTAGCAGGATTTTCAGGTGCGCTCTGGGATTTTTCTGTGAGGCTTTTAGTTGTGTGATGAGAAGCTGTTTTTCACAGCGTATTAACTGTCAGCTCAGAGGAAAAAAAAAAAAAAAAACTTGGCCCTGATGTCTTTCCTCTCTGGCATTGGGATAACACACAACTGAAGTGACTACAGTTCTGCTTTTCCAGAGGTGCACACAGCTGTTTAGGATGAGTTATGAGACCCTGCGACCCTCTAAGTTTCTGCTAACGAAGCTCTTGGGTTTCACAAACCACTTCTGCATCTGGGCTCAGAGTTCTGGCACGTTTACGTCATGTTTTTGCACCCAGGACTTCCCTGGAATCAATGCCCTCTCGGATAATTCTGCTCTCAAATAGGCTCTTGCCGATTGTGCTAGCATAATTTTTGGCATAATCTGAGGAATTGAGCATAATTTTTGCCCTTTTTCCAAAAGTAGCACTGCTAGCGTAATCCGTATATTTTCTTGTCTTAATAGCACAATTTTAGAATAATTCAAGAAAACGAAGATCTCAGCTACTAAAAACGATAGATTACTATTAACAGTTGGTTATTATTATTCAATGTTAAATTTGTTATCCAGGGCTTTGTCAGAAACTGCATGGTTTTTTTTGTTTTGAAACCCAGTGTGCGCTGCTAGCCCGCGCACAGTTCGTTGTTTACTCGAAATTTGCATACTTTACCATGGTAACTGGAGGCCATTTGAGTGCAAAGTGTCACGCTCTGCTACACGCAATAGTTAGCAAGCTATCAGCGGATAGTTATCCACCACACTATCCAGGCTTTGTGCAACCTATTTTTGTTCGCTGGATAACTATCCGCTGGATAGCAGATTTATCCGCCGTATAGGCCTAACCACCGGATAAAGTTACCCAGGTTTTGAACAACCGGGCCCAGAACGTCAGGCCAGGGTTAATAAAATACATTTTCAAACTTGTCTTGTGAGTTGTGAAGTTTGTGCACAGAATCATTTTTTTAAAAAAGTAGCATAATTTTGAAAAGGGAGCATAATTTGGGCAAAAAAACGAGCACCGCCACTAGCATAATATGCCACTTTTACTAGCACAATCTCTCAAAGTTGATATCTACTCAGTCAGCTGACTCATGTCAGTCGTCGTGTCCTGCCACCATAAGTCCAGTAAATCTTCTTCACCATCTTCTCTTAGTAAAGTGTCATCACAGGTTGTTTCGTCAATGTCACTTCAATAATACCACAACACTACACTAAAACTGCTGAAGAGGTTTTTTAGTCTACAGCGTTTACAAACCTTCTACTAGTAGTAGAGGTTGTTTATAGGACGCCGCCGCCACAACAGCTGTGAATACAGCTGCCCTCTGCCAACGTTTACCGCAGCTAATGCAACACCAGACATCTCCTTCTGTTAGTTCACAAGACCCAGAAACCCTGGTGCCCCCCCCCCCGGTTGTTTCCACCAACCGGACCTGATGGATTATAGTGTGCAAACAGTCACGTAAACTCTGGCACTCTTAATGGATTCGTGTTCATTTGGATCAGCCGCTACTCAGCCTCAGAAAACCCGTCAGTGAAACAGGAGTCGGGCTGCCGGTGGCTCGGTGGTTCCTGGTTGGACCCACTCTGTGTGAGTATATGTGGTACCCCTGCCTTTTACCCGGACAGAGCGGCGGTGGCTCCAGCGGACCCCCGTGATCCTGGAGGGATAGATAATCGATGGATGGAACAAGGAGTCAGTTGTCTCAAAACACACATACCTCCACGGTTGATAGCTGACGTATATTTATAGCAAAAGAGAGCGTAATGAAGCATATTCATGTATGTGAACTGTGAATGCTGCTAATATTCACTGCATACGTCTGTTTGTCAAACAATGTGAGCAGACAAGAACATTCATTATATTAGTCATTCTGATGAATCACGTTTCCTTGTTCTAATATTTCTATTATTATTCTATATTATTTTCATCCACCTGAGCACATGACGGCGCAGGTGAGTCTGTGGCTCCTGACTGATGTCGTATCTGAACAATACAGCGGACATACTACTGCAGCAGGACGTTGACAGCTGCTTAAATGTACAGTGTAATGATATGTGGAAAGCAGTGAATCAAGCGACAGCCTCTGTAATCAGTTTGTGTTTCCTACACGGGCCTGATGTGGGCGCCGCCGCTGTGATGGGATTCATGGGAGTTTGGGATTCAGGATGGAGACTGCTGACCCATCTGCGCTGATGACGCCATAGATGCTGGGATTCACGAATCTCTGGTGTGAAATAAGGATCAGAGGAGACATCGTCCACTGTCCGTGTGTGATGTTAAAATTTATGCTGTGTTCATTCTGAGGCCTAACTGTGCTAAAACTGCTGTGTCATGCTGTGGCATAAATTAAGGCCATGACTCTTCGCCTCAAATCCTGCTTCATTTGAGGCCACCGGTTGTTTTGGTGTTGTCTCTATAAAGTAGCTAAGTTAGTGTCTAGACAGATCCCAAGGTTACTGGTTACTGTGTTTTCCCACTTGTCGTTTAGACCAGTGGTTCTCAACTGGTCCGGCTTCAGGTCCCACCATCACCCTCAATGACAAGCCACAACCCAAATCAAGGAAAATTTCCAACTTCTTAAATTTATTGAATGAAAAGCTCGTGCAGTTTGAATCAGAGATAATAGAATAGAATATCACAGAATGTAAACACAAAAAAATAAGTTTACTGGTGAACCAAAATGGCAAAAACCAAAATGGCTTCAAGTAGGAAATATTTCCTTTGATGCTCAATTGGCTGCATTTTAATTAAATCCAAAACACTTCACTTCAGTAACTTCAGCCTTTTTTAACAGACTCAACATGCAACAAACATGGAATAAAAAAGTGCAACCACTGAGCAGTAGTTTCAAAAAGAACTAAAATATGTAGCATTTGCTGAGTACCCACTTCCTGAATATATAACAATTTCCTATTAAAACTATCTACTTACTTATTTAAGCATTAATCATAAAGCTGACATAACAATCAGAACATTTCAGTAACAGCCATTTTTAAGACTCAACAGTGCTTTTATGCACAAACATGAAATAAAACAGTGCAACCACTGAGCAGTAGTTTCAAAAAGAACTCTAAATATATAGTTTTATCTGAATAACCATCACTGACCTTTGTCTTCAAGATAAGTAAATCCATATCTCATATATTCTTGGTTGTATCTGTGTTTCACCTGATCAACATATGGAAACAAACTTTGCAGGTCTTCTTCTATGGTGTAAACTGGCGGGTGTCAACTCGCATTACAGGACATTATCGCCATCTACTGTTGAGGAGGATGAATGACACGCTTATTTTTTATTTTTTTGCATTATTTTTGCAAAGGCCCACGACCCACTGAAAACGGGTCTGCGACCCACTTTTGGGTCGCGACCCACCAGTTGAGAACCACTGGTTTAGATGAACTGCCCACCTTTCTGTCTTTGTCATTCGGAGCAATCCAGCGTTCTGTGATGACCTCTCTGAATTTTGAATGCAGCCTTGGAGAATAAACTCCATTTTGCACCTCCGTCGTTTGTCACCCATACACAAATCTGATATATGGCCATATATGTACATATAGGTGACATATTTGCCAAAATATTTTATGATATATGTACATATATGTAATTGCAATATTTGATTTAAACTTATATTCTAAAATACATGTGCAAACATGTAGAACAGGTATTTGCTTTTGAAATATATTTTTAAAATATATGGTAAAGTAAGTGGTCTAGATATTTGTATTTGACATATATTCCAAAATAATTGTTGGAATATGTAGTTTAGATATTTGTTCTTTACATATATGTCAGAATAAATGTGCAAATATGTAGTCTAGATATTTGTTTAGAACATATATTTCAGAATAAATGCTCAAACATTCAGTCTAGATATTTGTTTATGACATATATTCCAAAATAATTGTTAAAATTTGTTGACTAGATATTTTTGATGGCTTATTTTTATATACAAGTCAAATACATATAATGAGCAATATATTGCTATTTCATATACCAACATTGATGCTATACTAATATATGTGACATATATGTTTGAAAAATATATGTGCTGAATATGCCATACATATATGTGCCACATATATTTTCCATATATAAAAGGGGCCATTTTTGTAATATTTTAAAATATATGTTCCAAATATGTACCAATATATGGACACCGATATTATATATGTTATTTAAATATATGGCCATATATCAGATTTGTGTATGGGCAGTGCCTTGTTTAACAACCGAATAGATTACATCACCAGTGCACATTGATAATAATTCTTACGACTAAGAAGATATCCAAATTCTTAGATAACACCGTGTCTCTAATATATCAACAGTCAAGATGACGAGCGAGTGTGTGATGATCTGCTCCAGGTGTGTGGGCGTGACATTTCTGAACACATGCGCCCTCGCAGAAATACTCTTCTGCTAGTTTTCAACACACAGCTATTATTTTATGCTATAACTTTCACCTAAATGAGCTCTTTTTTTTTTTTTTTACTTTTAAAACTGGTTCTCCAGATCCAGACGGGCCGGAGCAGCTCAGGTTGTCAGATCCGGGTCCGCTGGCTGACCGGCACCGGCGCCGTTGGAGCCGTCGGCCCTGCGGCCTTCACAGCTCCGTCGTCAAAGCTGAAACCAGCAGAAGCTAGCTGCCATGAAAACAAAGTCACTTAGAAAAACTACTGAAAGGACATTTGAAGTTTTTTTTTAAATAATGAACGACTTTGCTCTTTATAAGAAATCGATGCGAAGACTGGCGGATCCCTGATTAGTGGAGAACTTCCTCCATCTTGGACTGTATGACTGCACATCCCATCTCTGATGTTTTATTAGCGTTGTGAATCTTCTCAGTCTCTCTCTGTTTTGCTCAACACTTCCCTCCACAGACGAGCACAAATCAATCACGTCGTCTTTACCGCGGCGTCTCATTACTACCCAGCCTGCCTCTCTTCCCCACAGATGCAGACTTCAGGACGCTCCACTCCTCCGCTCAGCCTTTAATCCATCTTCCCTCCCTCTGAGGACGGGAGGTAAAGTATGACTGCCATTCTTCAACTCAGAGTGGAAATGATTATTCATCATTAGTACTGACATCCTCATCATGACAGCTGTCAGGAGCGGAGCGCCACATTCCCGGGTTCCTGCGGTTGAATTCATTTAAACGGCTTTTATCCACTTGAAGCTGAGCAATATAAGTGACACATGACTGCGGCGTCCTGGCAGACCTCTGTGGGAACAGGCTGCTGCAAACCTCAGTGTACTTTTAGAAAAAAAATAGATTAGTGATGTTGGAAATATTGACAGTCTAACAAAATGTAGGTGAATCTGCAATTCAGATTTTTAATGTTGGCTCAACGTGTCAGCTGTCTTCTTTAAATTGCCCTGAAGTTTTCAAATCCCAGGTTGATGTTTATTGATTTTTTTTTTTTTTTATGACTTAAACTTTATTCATTTTTCATGAACTCAAACACAAACAAAACATTTCCACCAGCATTAAATTCCTGTTCTATACATATAACATTTCATGTGGAAACACACACACCCAGAACCATAACACCCCCAAATAAAAAATAAAAATAAATAAATAAAAATAAAATAAAATAAAAATAAAATGAAAATAAAAAAATAAAAAAATAAAAAAATAAAATAAAAATAAAAAATAAATAAATGAATTTAAAAAAATAAAAATAAATATATAAATAAATTAAAAAAAAAAACATTAGGCAGACATAAAGTACATGAATAAATATAAACGAAATCTATACAGTATAAAAATAATTAGAATTGTATACATATGTTAAACAAAACAAAAAAAGGGTGTGTAAATAAATTTTATAGACGGAAGAAAAAAAAAAAAACAGCACTACAGTAAATTCAGACATTTAAGTTTGTTTCCTGAGCTGGAGACGTCTATTGATTCTTTTTTTTATTTTTTATAGTTTGTAGGAAGCTGATGGACGAAGCATCCATCACCAGTACCGATGCAGCCCGAACAGGCCCGTGAAGTTTTGACCCGATTGTGCTGAAAACTAAATGAAGCCTGAGCTTCACTGGTCTGCTCATCTTCCTCCTGGTGTCCCGTCTGTCTGTCTCTTAACAAAGTCTGGCTTTGCTTTTGTTAAATGAATAATAAAAGCGTCCAACGCGTCATGCGCTGTTGTTCATTTGAGGTTGTAATTAAGAAATGACATCATCTTAAGAAATGAGAACCATATAAAGGATGTCTTTATTACGCCCTGATGTTAAAGAGGTTCTACTCTTCTGTCTTGTGTGTCTGAATATACATTTATATTCACATCAGCTCCTCCAGGAAGCGTTTTTAATCTGCTCGTGTTTGGTTTTAGTTCAGTGTCGTTGCTGCTCTTCTGTGGATGTTCTGCTCTGCTGACCGTGAGGATTTTCCTCTGCTGTGCATCCCGACTGCTGAGTTCGCTTTTTCAGGACTTCAGAGTCTTAAATCTAACTCCGTTTCTTAGCGTTACCTCGCTCATTTAACTTGCCTCTTGAACCTGCAGGTTTCAGCTGTCGCCACGGCGACACAAACAGATGTTGTAAACACACGCGATGGAAGCTTCTGCTGCTCCGACAATCAGCTGTGAGATGTTTGTTTGTTTGGTTTTCTTTTTCTTTTTAATCCTTTCCCCCCCGGGCGGTTGTAGGGCTTTACATATCTAATTACTGAAGATTATCTGCATCCGCTAACCGCTGCTGCTAATAGAGAAAAGATGATCACTTCATTTGACCGTATATCAAGTTTGTGGGTTGTTGAATTGGATCAGTGGGTTTTGCAGTAAGTCAGTTACGATGTCTTACATTTATGTTTAAATAAATGTAACCTTAAATCTGATCAGTTTATGAATGTCAGTTTATGAAAGGTTTTCCCCACACTGCAAGTTTGCTGGATTGTAGGCTCTTGCCGATTGTGCTAGCATCATTTTTGGCATAATCTGAGGAATTGAGTGTAAATTTCTCTCCGTGTTCTTTTTATCTGGTGCCTAAATGACAAGTCTAGAAACAAAGATCAATCAAGAATTTAATACAATCATGAATACAAAGAATTATTATGCCATGCAGAATATTTTAATCGGCCGATGGTACATCTTCCTAACATCTCAAGAGATGCCAGGGAAATGCACACCGAAATCAGATTCTGTCTCTCCTTTAAGGATCCAAAGAAGGCAGGTCCTGATCTCCTGGGTTTTATGGTCTTTTGTCTACGGAAATCCAGATGTCCAATCACAAGTCCTGGTTAATCAACAAACTGTCGATCGGGGGTCGAAAGGATGCTGCAGTAATTAAGTCGTAAACCCAAGCTAAGGAACTCAGGTCATAAAAAGGAGACATTTCCTCATGTCTGTTTTAACTTTAACAGATAAGATAAGATATTTTATTCCTAACATGAGCATAATTTTTGCCCTTTTTCCAAAAGTAGCACTGCTAGCATAATCCGTATATTTTCTTGTCTTAATAGCACAATTTTAGAATAATTCACGAAAACGAAGATCTCAGCTACTAAAAACGATAGATTACTATTAACAGTTGGCTATTATTATTCAATGTTAAATTTGTTATCCAGGGCTTTGTCAGAAACTGCGTGGTTTAGTTTTCACTGTATTTGTTTTTATTTGTTTTGAAACCCAGCGCGCGCTGCTAGCGCGCACGCAGTTCGTTGTTTACTTGAAATTTGCATACTTTACCATGGTAACTGGAGGCCATTTGAGTGCAAAACCTTGCACAAACTGTGTCACGCTCTGCTACATGCGATGGTTAGCAAGCTATCCGCGGATAGTTATCCACCACACTATCCAGGCTTTGTGCAACCTATTTTTGTTCGCTGGATAACTATCCGCTGGATAGCAGATTTATCCGCCGTATAGGCCTAACCACCGGATAAAGTTACCCAGGTTTTGAACAACTGGGCCCAGAACGTCAGGCCAGGGTTAATAAAATACATTTTCAAACTTGTCTTGTGAGTTGTGAAGTTTGTGCACAGAATAATTTTTTTTTAAAAGTAGCATAATTTTGAAAAGCGAGCATAATTTGAGCATAATTTGAGCAAAAAAACGAGCACTGCCACTAGCATAATATGCCACTTTTACTAGCACAATTGGCAAATGCCTACTGGATTGGTCATTAAATTATGAAATACTGTCAGTCTGAATCCATGGTGTTGAGGAAAAATGAGAAATAATGGAATCAGAGTAATTAAAACTGTATTTCCAGGATGTTTCACAACAGCTACTTCAGCAGAAATAAAGTCCTGACGGATGGCGCCTCGTTTCTGTCCGACGCAGCCTGGCTGCTCTGTTTTTACGCCGCGGATCAGCGTCGTCCATCACAGACCCGCCGGCCCGCCGTCTGAGAGCAGAGACCTCACTCTTCTGTAATTTGTTGAATTCTCCCGGGCCTCTGGACCACAACGCGGGCTCTGAGAGAATCTGGGTGTCTTGAGTGTTTTATTGGGTCCATGAATCTTCTCAAATCCCTCACTGCGTTGCACACGCCTCCAAATCCCGAAGACGATCACAAATCAATCCCGGCTTCCACGGGCCGGGTCTGCAGAGAACCTCCCCGCAGCTCTGCTCGCCCATGAAAGGTCCGGTGTGGGTTTAGGACCGGTATTAATCAGACATGAAGTTCAAGCTTATGACATGTTGAATTCAGCATAAAAAGGATTTATTATTGCCCGTGCAGAAGCCAGATGGATCTGCCAAACGCTGATTGGAAATCTTAATGTGTTCGTGACAGGAGACCTCAGAGGTCTTATTTGATGTTATACTTTAACGACTGTGTCAAAGTCCTCCTTCACAGGTTCAGCCCTAAAATCTGTCCCCTCTGGCTTCTACACGACACATGACATTATGTAAATGTGATTTTAAAAAAAAAATGTTTTCACATCTGCAGTTAATGGAGGAGAGTCAGTGTATGAATACTGCTATTAAGCTGATGGCAGATAAATTAAGTGATGCATCGGCTTGAAACACACTGGATTCATTTATTTCACTGAGAACAAATGCTTCATTTTATAGTTCAGCGCTGCCAATCTGTCTTCTCAAATTAATCGATTACATTCAATCTACTTTACTCGTATAGCACCAGTGGAGGAACCTGGGTGTACGGTTTCCCTGGGAGCCGGGTCAGAGACCCAAAGACCCGGGGAGCCACGTAGCTTCACAGTTTCCTGTATTATTCTCTTCCACCACCAGCTGCTGCAGTAGATGGTTCAAGCAGACATCCCATAATAATATGAGAGATCCATATCAGTGATCTTCACACAGACAGCAGATCATCGATTTGATGAGGAATCTGAATTCTTTGAATATCAGTATTTTCAACATATTTTCATTGTTTTTGACATTTTCTTTCGGTTCTGTCGTAATGTGGTGGTAGTTGAGGTGGACCCAAAAAAGGCAGAAGAGGAGGGAGGTTCCAAACAAACTAAAAAAACAAACAAAAAAAAAACATCCTTTTATTGAGGTTCTCAAAAATCAACTCCAAAACAAACAAAACTAAAACAAAGTCCCAGGGAACAATAACACGGGAGCAACAGAAAAGCAACAAAACTCAGAAACAGAGTGAAACTACAGGAAACAAGAACCAGAACCGGTTCAGCGGGTCAGACACAAATTACCTTCATAGGACCGTAAAGAGTTTTTACTGGAACCAAAGAAAAACAAAGAGGCGTGTTGTTAAGAAGGCAAAGAGCCTCATTAGCCTCCCCGGTCATGTTTTGTCTGGCGTGCACGTTTCTGCCTTCATCGTGCACCTCTGAGGAGAACTAATCAATACAACAAATCTTCTATTTCTCTCGCCACGAGCTTATAAAATTCAGGCATTACTCATTTCAAAGGATACCTTTAATGATAGTACAGCCACGGGGATTTTCCGTTTATTTATTGTCTCTTATTTAACTGGTTTTCTCTTCCCTCCACCAGCATCTCTCTGGTATCGACCTGGTTTACTGGTGTGTTTGGAGATGCGCTAAGCTGCAGATGAATCGCTCTTCCTGGGATCACTGAGGTTTTCTGAATCAATTTAAATGGAAACAAGAATCTTAGTATAAGTCTGTAGGGGAGAGTGAGGTAATGTGAGACAGTTTTTACACCCCCCCACCCCTAAGCAAGCTAAATTGATGTGAATACAGCTTGAAATACTGCTGCAGCCTGCAGACGCTCTCAATAACTAGCTGGTTATTATGTTATTACAAGGCACCTGTCAAAGTTCTACTTCCAGGGCGGGAACACGAACGAGCAGAGGCGATTTTAGACCGTCATTCTCCGCCTCATTCGCTCGGAGGTCCCGTCGGACACCGGAGAACCAGGCTGGAGGCTGGCTGAGGACCAGACCAGGGATGAGGACCAGACCAGGGATGAGGACCAGAGCCTATCTGATTTCGGAGCACCATTCTGGGCCTTGCTCGCTCAGAGGTCCAGCTGACCTACATAAAAAATAATGTGGGGGGGAATTTATGCCTGTTAAAGATAAGGAGAGAATTTTAGAGAATAAAACCAGAATAAAACACATGAATTGGAAGAATTAATTCACCCACCCGTCCATGACTACTGCCAGATTATCAAAGACCTCCCCAACAGTCGTTCTATTGAAGCCAGTGGTCCTTCAGAGGGATGTGGCTTCTGGAGTTCGGACAGAAAGATGGCGACATGCTAGAAAGCTCCAGAACCACTCTGGACCTATAGACAATACATTATTATAAGATTTAGCCTTGTGGGAAGATCAGCCTTAGTTACCTTAGGAAATCACATTCTGTCTTGCACACCCTGGCTTACCTGCAGACTGCGTCTCTTCCTCCCACTCTTTCCAATTGGCCAGCATGGGGACATGGTTCTTGTCTGCATATTCAAATGTCAGTGTGCAACACTTAGCTGGAGAAAGACCATAGGACTGTTCAGGTTCTTTCAGGTGTTCTTTCAGTGTTTGGCGAGTTCCTCCTCCATCTCATCTGTAAAAAATTCTCTTTGCCTGGGCTACCGAACCCCAGGCCACAGTGAGAATGTCCCCCCCTTCCCGCTGCTTTTTTCTTATAAATTATAGGAGGCTTGACTTGTTAATATTCGGCTCCTTTGAAACACATCTTTAGGGCCTCTTTGTCTCCATGACCTCAGTGGTCCCAGGTTGTCTTCCTGTTGGATTTCCTTGGTATGATTTTCATACTGTTTAAGACACAAAAAACAAAACTTACTTTTTGTCTCACTTTGCCTCCAGGGGAAAAGTGAAGCAGTGTCTTAGTTTTCCCCATGTCATTTGTCTCACTTTAACCCTCCACCATGTTTTTATCAAAACAACTTCTCTGCGGAATTCAGGCTAATCTTTGGCTAGCAGCACCACATCATTTTAAAAGTCGATAGTTTAACAATACATGGGATATGAGTTTGTCCGCTTGAATCAATTACTTTTAGCACCAGAGTTGATTATTGTGAAAACCAAAAAATTTACTTTTACATCCCAAAAATGTATTTTTGTACAAAACACATGCTTACCACAGCACAGTAGAGTCAGGCTCTTCGTGGCCAAGGTGAAAAGGATGAGCCTCAAAAATCTGACGCTCAAATGACCACAGGTGTGTCCTGTTGCTTAGATACGGGGGGGTCTCACATTACCCCATTCACCCCCACTGTACACAGCTTTCTTTTAAAGGGACCTTTACTGACTTGACTGTGTTATTTAGCTTCTCTGTTTTATCTCATCTATTGCTGAGTGAAAACGGCCCGCTGTGTATAATTTCCAATACTGTTAATTCTTTCTAAATTATAAACTGTTTGGATTTTGATGAAAGCGTGACAGATTCCATGTGGCCACCATCTAACATATCAAGTGCAAGAGGACTTTCCCATTACGTTTTAAATCTGTTATCACACAGAAAAAGCTTCTATGTTTACAGCATATGTTGGCACACTTTTTGGTGTGTGTGTTATATTCTAATTATCTATTACTCTTCCAGTTATGTCTCACCCTGGGCGTTACATATTTTACATTACTTACAATGACAATAAAAGGAATCAGAATCTGAATGAGCTGCTTTGTTCATTTCATCTCTTGTGTCAGTACGTCTTCGGGAGTTTTGATGTCGTCTTGTTCTTCTTGATCTTCTTGACTACAGCTGCAGGAGCTGCAGTTGGACTGCTTCATTTATGAAGCCATTTTTTTTCCATCAGTTACAATCTCAGACACAACTCGGGCAGAATCCGCAACAAAAGAGTTACTCGGGGTGTAAAAACCTCTCATTGATATGGAAATGATCTTGTCTCTGAGCGGACGACAGTTGACGTGGGGGATTTTCTCGCTGGTTCTGTCGTATTGCAGTTCCAGACCCGCACACGTCCAAGCATGTCAAGGAATATTAATTACCAGATGCAAGATTAAAAACTACAAGTGTACAAGTTACAAAATGAAAACTGTCAAGCCGTCCTGTTTGTATGCTATCGAGCAGGAGAGAGAAACTGTGACTGTTCGGACAGACCTTTGAATACCATTAAAATAACTCTCGTCACCATTCAGACTCATTTGTGTACTTACTTACTCAGCCAGGTGACTGCTCACCTGTCTCCTCCATCCCTGGTTCCAACCTGCTCATTCATGCTGCAGGACTCGCCAGCTGCTGGTTGTCCCATATGGGACTGCAGATACCGGCTCTACGGCCCACTGCCTTTTTGGTGATGATCATTGATGATATGAAACTTCCCTTCAGTAATTTTCATTTATAATCTCTTGGAAGTTGCTTCTGTACATGCCTCAGTAGTACCAAACATGATTTTTTTTTTTTCTTTCTAGATTCATCCTTTACAGATCACTGATATGCCAAAATATTTTATTTTCAGCAGTAGCAACTAGGGATGTGTACCGAGAGCCGGTATTTTTTGGTACCGGTTCCTAAATGGTCGGTACCAGAGTACCGCTAAAAATTCTGGACAAACGATACTGTTATCTGTGTGTTTTTTTTTAAAGAGAGTATACCCAGAGCAACATAACTGTCGCGTAATGATACTGCCGCCATCGACAGGTTATGACGTAGCGCCCCGTTGTTTTCTTTAGCCAATAGGTCAATATGTCGGCCGTCAGAGCTAAGTGATCGAAGGTATGGGCTCACTTTTATCAAACGGAATGAAGCTTCGGCTCAATGCAATATATGCCAGAAAGTAGCTGCGTCCAAGGGGGGGGGGGGGTAACACCAGCAACATCATGAAACACTTTCAGCGTGCTCACAGTATAAAAATTAAGGAGTGCGGCGTGTTTGACTGCCTAAACAACGCGGCTAAAGTTAGCAGCCCATTTTAAACATTTAAAATACATTTATTAAATGACATTACTCAACACGTTGCACATTAACCAGATTTATTGATCAATATCTACAATACGTCTGTCTACGCACAGACAGGCCGCTAATAAACGGTAAATGCGCTATTGCACGGTAATTGTACAGTGTTAAAATTAATAATATAATTTTACTAATTGTTTAATACAAACAGCAAATAAAGTAAACAGACTCACCGCAGCCCCATCACCTGAGTTTGCTGCCATGGCCGACCGGTCCGTCTTACTATCTGGGTGGGTGTCACATGACCAATGGAGCGTAACGTGATTGGCTGGACGTTGGCTGAATTGAGACAGGGATCGATTGCTTCTTCCTGGTGACCCGGATGTTGAGTCTGGTTCTTTTTACACTGAATTTTTTGAGGTTGAATTTTTTTTACACTGAATTTTTTGAGGTTGAATTTTTTTACACTGATTTTTTTTTTTAGAAATTGAATTTTTTTACACTGAATTTTTTTGAGATGTTGAATTTCTTTGCATGTTGAATTTTGAAAAACTGAATATTTTAAGGCAACAATTTTTTTTTTAACACTGAATTTATTTTAACAAAATAAAATTCAGAGGCAAAAAAAAATTCAGTGCTAGAAATCTGATTTTGATGCTGAAAATTTTCAATCTTAAAAATTCGTATTCAAACTCAGGTGGCACAGAAATACTTCCATACTATGTAATTAAAATTATGACAGCTGACTAGTGGCTTTGCTGGCCGCCAATCAAATGGACTTTGTCCATAAAGTTGTTGTGTTGTATAATTAAAGAAATTCACCACCTGAACAAGTGTCATGTGAAATCTAACTCTAGTATCAGACAATATGTTTATTTCTGCTGTAAAGTTGGACATTTTAACTCGGGATTCAATGGAGATTTGCTCTGTTTTGAAACCAGCACCTAGTGGTCAGCAGAGGAACTGCAATTTTTCTTCAGCTTTGACGCAGAGATGGGGATGTTGGCTCTCTGTCTGCCCCTGTGGATAGACTTTCTTGTCTTTTACCCGGTTACTACTCCAGTTCTGTTTGGTTCTCCTCCTGCAGTCGTTGCGTTTGTCTTTGTTGTGGGTTACGTGCCCATGCAAGTAAAATACTTTATAGCTTGCCACTCCACATCTCGATCATAACATTCCTAATGGAAAGTTTTGTCTTGCATTTATTGTTTGGTAATCTTCAAGGATTGTCAAACATCAAATGTAAATATGGAAAGAGAAAGAGAGAGAAAAAGATACAAAACATTTGGAACCAGATGCTCTCAAAACTATCTACACTTTAAAATGATTAAAAATAGGGTTTCTCATTTCCAACTTCACAACAGTCATGGCTCATTTTTCCCCGGCTTAAAACTTTTTGAATCTGGGACCAAGTTTGGACAGTCTTTAATCTAACTCAGTGAGAAACGTATGCATGTCACACTCTGGCAGTTGAGACGTGGCGTCCAAGCAAAGAAGCGCTGCCTCGCAGCTTCCCAGTTTAAAGCGTGTACACCAGTCTGACACCAGCATGTCCCACAGCTGCTTTATAATTAGAGGTCCTCTTCTCTGATCCCTAACTTTCACACCAAAGAAATGTCTGTAGTGTCTCTCTGACTCTGCTGAGGACGCTCACGTCTTTCACCCAAAAACATGAAAGTTTTAGGCATCACCCATAAAAGGACTGTAGATTTATAAGAATAATAAAAAAGGGGAACATTGCATACACACAGTAGAGCTGGAAAAATATTATATGAACAGAACAGTTTTTCTTTAGGTTGAGTCTTGAGTTTCTACTCTTGTGCATGGATTTGTGCAAATGTTTATGGCTCTTTATATTTTACATCCTACTCTGGCTGGAAGTTTACAGTTGGCATTAATTTGATCGGAAAAATTACCCAAAGTACACTATATGTATAAAAATACAGTTTTGTTTTCTTTCTTTCAACCTAGTGTTGGGATCTTTTTTCTGAAAGAAGCTGAACAAATCAAAACAACTACAACTTCGACAGAAATGTGCGTCACCAGATGGGGCGGAGCCACGGTTTAGACTTGGCTCTCCCATTGGCCGGTCCGCTCCGCCGTTCTTTCGTCCAATCCGTTGTCCTCACGTCATCGTCTTCTGATCCAATCCGACTACATTTTCTTTACCTGGTCAGGTCTTTTGTTTCCAAACCCGTGTTTCTAACCGGCTACAGCTGAGCTAGTTTGCTACATTTCTAATATACAGTAAAGACAAACACACTAAGATCAATCTAAGACACTGTGATACGGACGTATGATTCATTAAACAAAATAATATGTTAAAAATAATGCACAACAATAAAACACTGTGATTTAAACTAAGAGATAATGTCTTTTATGCTTCCAACACTAGAATATTAATAATGCTATTGACAATGCTATTGATAACAATATCTAACTAATGTGTAACTCAGTGATTCTCTAAGTGTGGGCCGCGGCCCCCTGGTGGGCCGTTGTGGTACTGCAGGTGGGCCGTGAGAGGTCATTTAAAATAAACAAATACGTTTTAAATCCTCGATTTTTTTTTATTTACTGTTAAATATTTATTACACGATTTAAAAAAAATATTTAGAAATAATAAAACAAATCAATAGAGTGTTATTCTACTGTCATATTAACTTAATAAGACAAGTGCCACCATATTTGTTGACATTAATATTGGAATGTAGCTTTTAGTCCTGTATGTTGATCAAAGTGGTGTTTAAAGGTTTACATGGGCCACATTTCAAATTGGGCCTTGGAATTCTGAAGTTTGGGAATGGCTGGTGTAACTGTACAAAAATGAGAACCACTAGCTGCACTAATTCTGGACCTGAAAAGTTAAGAAAATTGCGACCTAACACTGGTAATCATCAGCTGTAAGATATAATTGCAAAATGCAACGTACTGGATTTACTTGGCCCAAATTGAAACGCAAAGCCGCTCTAAAGCTGCTTGAATATATATATATTTTTAATCTTTGATATTACCAAGTACCAAACCGTATTTCTGCCCATGGCTGAATGGTAATCTAGTCTACAAGTGGCATCACTGGTGTTAAAAGGGAGTTAGACTCGTCCCCCTGAGAACTAATCAGGCTGGAGTGACAGTTACGTGTTAGCATGACCTGCTAACGCTGTAAAGTCAGTGGAGAACAGGTCTATGATTCTCTGTGGATACAGTTTTAACACTAAGAGGCCTCCAGCATGTAATCTGATGCTAAAGGTTCTCTGACAGTCTTGGATTGAGCTGATATTCCCATCAACCCCTGTGTTGGGTTATCGTCTCAGTCAGACTGGGTTACTGGATCCACTATTGATGCACTTCTTTATTACCGAAGTCCCCATTACCCACCATTAGCATTCTTGTTTTTGTGTTTAAAAACTTGTGTTAAATGACAGGGGAGACAAGAGTCGAATGTAACGTTTCACAGAATTCAAACCTGGATAACAGATCTGGATATAGAGTCAAAATCATCAAGAGGCATCAAGTTTTCTTTCTGCTGATGACTAAATAAATAAATAAACAACCATGGAGGTAAGAGTCCAGCTTTAAATATATTATTTGTACCTGGGTGTAACAACAGGATTTGTAAATCATGCATTATGATGATTATAATCACTCGATGGACAGTTTGGTCCACTTTTTGTGGGACCACTGTGACCAGTTTATTTAATCACAGCAGAAAAAAACTCCAACAGCAGCAGGATGAAGAACAACAACCACAAATTCATCACGACTGTTTGTGCGCCGACTGTAGAAACTTCAACGGTGTTTAAAGGAGGCTGCGTGCAATCAGTGTCAGTGGCATGATCTATCTATCTATCTATCTATCTATCCTTCCATCATCAATCCATCCATCCATCCATCCATCTATCCATCTATCCATCCATCAATCATCTATCTATCCATCCATCAATCCATCCTTCCATCCATCCATCTATCCATCCATCCATCCATCCATCCATCCATCATCTATCCACCCATCCATCCATCCATCCATATATCAATCCATCAATTCATCCATCCATCCATCTATCCATCCATCCATCCATCTATCCATCCATCCATCCATCCATCATCCATTCCATCCATCCATCCATCATCATCCCCCCATCCATCTATCCATCCATCATCAATCCAATCCAATCCAGCCATCCATCCATCCATCCATCCATCCATCCATCCATCCATCCATCCATCCATCATCCATCCATCCATCCATCCATCCAGCCTATCCAGCCATCAGCAATCCATCAATCATCCATCCATCCATCATCCATCCATCCATCCAGCCATCCATCATCCAGCCATCCATCCATCCATCCATCATCCAGCCCTCCATCCATCATCTATCCATCTATCCATCCATCCATCCATCAATCCATCCATCCATCCATCCTTCCATCCATCTATCCATCCATCCTTCCATCCATCTATCCATCCATCCATCATCCATCAATTCATCCATCCTTCCATCATCCATCCATCCATCAATTCATCCATCTATCCATCCATCAATCCATCCATCCATCCATCTATCCATCCATCCATCCATCCATCATCTATCCATCCATCCATCCATCTATCCATCTATCCATCTATCTATCTATCTATCTATCCATCCATCCATCCACCCTTCCATCCTTCCATTCATCCATCCATCATCTATCAATCCATCCATCCATTCATCAATCCATCCATCATCAACATCCATCCGTCCATCATCTGTCCACCTACTTATCCATCCATTCATCTATCTATCCATCCATCCATCCATCCATCATCCATCAATCCATCCATCCATCCATCTATCCATCCATTCATCCATCCATCTATCTATCCATCTATCCATCCATCCATCCATCCATCCATCATCCATCATTCTTCCAATTATCCATCCATCCATCCATCCATCCATCCATCCATCCATCCATCATCCATCATTCTTCCATTCATCCATCCATCCATTCTTCCATCCATCCATCTATCCATCCATCCATCCACCAATTGAATTGAATTGAAATGAATTTAATCAAATTGAAATGAATTGAATTGAATTGTCTTTACTGTCGTTGCACCAGTACAACGAAATTGGCAAGTACAAGTATAGGCTAGACCTATAAAAGACACATTTAAAATGACAAGATTACACCCCCCCCCCCCCCCCGACACACACCTACACACACACACACACACACACACACACACACACCTACACACACACACACCGTAGCATCTTAAAGAGACAACAAAAACAGTAGATTGCAGAGACTCTCGCATGCCGTTGCTATAACACAGATAAAGATTTATAGGTAAAGGTATTTACAGTGTTAAGCACTGTTAGAGCCTCTGGATAAAAACTGTTTTTAAGTCTTTTAGTCCATCCATCCATCCATCCATCCTTCCATCCATCATCTATCCATCTATGCTGGAGTCCATCCTTCCATCCTTCCATCCATCCATCCATCCATCCTTCCATCCATCATCCATCCATCTATGCTGGAGTCCATCCATCCATCCATCCTTTCATCCATCATCTATCCATCTATGCTGGAGTCCATCCTTCCATCCATCCATCATCTATCCATCCATGCTGGAGACCATCCCTGGTCTCTCTGGGTGAAGGCAGGAGTGTCTTTTCACCAGAATGATAATATAACTCCTCTTATTTATTTGCATATAAGACAGTTGTGTCTCATTCTACATATTTATTTCTACATTCCAGATGAGGTAAATGTATAAATCACAACATGTAAATGGGAACATTTTGGATGTGTTTTGAAGTTTATTCAGTCACTCGGGCTGGGAGGAGCAATCCACTTAAAGCGAGGACGCTAATCTCAGCTAGTGGGGTCTTTGTCAGGCTGGATTATGGGATGCACAGAGAAATGAAAGGATTTACCTGCACAGGGGCTGGTGGCATTCTAATTCCCAAAAGTATCCCTTTAAGTCATCCTGATTTCATTTATTTCAGCGAGACCAGCCCGTTTCCTTTTAGTGGAGAAAAAAAAATGCAAATTTAAATTCAAATTTTATTTGTCACATTCACAATCATACGCACTACAACATGTTATGAAATATTTGATAGGACTGTCCTTTGTTACAGGATATAAAAGACAGAAATTAAATTACATTAAACAAAGCAAAACATCTGCCAAAATACAGTGAAATAAAGTGACAGTTGCAATAAAATAAATAAGCGATCATGAATTTAACATGTTCACTTTTGAGTCTGACATTCTCAATAAACCACATCAAAAACTGTGTTCAGTATTTGGGTAGTGTATAATTAAATGAGGCAACTCAAGCAACAGCTGAAAAAACATTTTTCATCGTTCATTAATATAGTAATTTTAATAAGCTATTTTTTTTTAGCTTTTGTTATCTTGTGATTGGTTGCATTGCTGGGATATCATGTGTTTTTACAGCATTTCATGATGAGGTGTAAAACTATGGAGCCCCATTTGGGTCATAATTCAATGAATAAATGAGTCTATTATTATGAAATACAGGCATTTATTATTATGAAATATGTATCAATTATTATGAAATATATGTGTATTATTATGAAATATTTCCCATTATTATGAAAAAAAAATGATTATGAAATAGTCTTAGATAAAAAAAAAAAGCCATTCTGAAATAAACTATTATGCATTAAACTAATATTAAATAATAATAAGAATTTGAGTTTTTACATAATTGCTTCCTTTTTCATAAGAATGAGCTTTTACATAATAATGACATTTTGCCAGTGGGCGGGGCCAGTGGTTGACCTGCACGCTCATTGGCTGATCCTTCTCCATTCTACACTCTGACATCGACTAGTTTTGGCCGTGAGGTCCCGTTAGCAGCGGGCCGTGGCGTCATCAAGGTGCGCTCCTAGTCCGATTGTAGCTATGCTAGCTTAGACTGAGCTACGGGAAACCTTGACGTTTCTTAGTGGATGTCAACTTTTAACCGTAAACTGAGGTGCATTCTGCCACCTACTGGCCTGGAGTATATACATTGCACCTCTCGCCCACTATCGATATTCACTGTTCTGTTGCTTATGCCTGAATGAAAGAGCAGCCAATCACATAAATGGCTCCGCCCTCTCTGCTGTGATTGACACACAAATCATTCTTATGAAAAACGAAACCATTATCATAATAATGGGAAATATTTCATAATAATAGACTCATTTATTCATTGAATTATGACCCAAATGGGTCTCCGTATAAAACAAATCTGAGTAAAATTAAATAATATTCTTTATCTGAGCTCCTGAACCATCCAGTTCTCTGCTGTGGCTTCAGGCCTCACTGCTGCTTCTACGCTAAGATTTATTATTCAGACCGTGGAGCCAGCAGCGTTTCTCTTATTGTTTCATTTAATTCTTCCCTTTCTCTCCTGCAGGTGCTTGACCTGCTTTTACGAGTGTGTTAGCGGTCCTGTAACTGAGGAACTCAGACGTATTAGAGAAGCGCTTCAAACTGGAAACCAGCTGGTCGCGTAGCGCCAACCGCTATGTTTCCAGCAGCCAGTTAGACTGGGTAAACTGGTCTTCGTGTGGAGTCCTGCTCCTGGAGCCTCACCATCTGCACAGCTTCCTGGAGCAGATCTCCCCGCATATGTGTTGGAATATCATCTCCATGATTATTGCACCGCTCCGGTCCGTCGGCGGGTAATGGAGGCATCTGGGAATCCGTCCTCGTCCCGAGCTCGGAGCCAAACGACGAGCCGTGGAGGCGGCAGCGCCTGCAGGGAGAGACGACTGCACTCAGCTCCATTTTCTTTTTTTTTTTTTTCCAGTCTGCTGGTGGTTTCTGCCAGAATCCAGAACAAGTGTCAGCATTTGTCAACTGTTCAGCTGCGTTCAGCTGTGCCAACTGCTGGCCCTCCGATGCCAACAACTTTTGTTTCTTTGCCTGTAGAATCTCATTAGTTTTCATGAAGAGTGAGCACATCACAGCCTTCCCTCATTACCTCCCTCTGAGCTGGTCAAAAGTAAGATTTGGTGAAAATTGCTTGTTATTCTCTTCTATGTATAAATAAACACATAAGCTTGTGTTTTATTTTATGGAGCCCCGTTTTGGTCATAATTCAATGAATAAATGAGTCTATTATTATGAAATACAGGCGTTTATTATTATGAAATACGTATTCATTATTATGAAATATATGCGTATTATTATGAAATATTTCCCATTATTATGAAAAAATGTAATTATTATGAAATATATTTTTATTATTATTCAATCTTAGTTTAATGCATAATAGTTTATTTCAGAATGGCTTTTTTATCTAAGAATGAGTTTTTACATAATAATGACATTTTGCCAGTGGGCGGGGCCAGTGGTTGACCTGCGTGCTCATTGGCTGATCCTCCTCCATGCAGTTGGTGGGGGACTAGCATCGAGCCTGTTGGCTACCTCTCTGAATAAGTCAGAAAAGGATCTTTCTCCTGTCGCCATGCCATCAAAAAGTTTTCCCTACATTTCGCGCTACGTTTCTTAGTCGATGTCAACTTTTAACCGTAAACTGAGGTGCATTCTGCCACCTACTGGCCTGGAGTATATACATTGCACCTCCCGCCCACTATCGATATTCACTGTTCTGTTGCTTATGCCTGAATGAAAGAGCAGCCAATCACATAAATGGCTCCGCCCTCTCTGCTGTGATTGACACACAAATCATTCTTATAAAAAACAAAGCCCTTATTATGTAAAAGCTCATTCTTATGAAAAACGAAACCATTATCATAATAATGGGAAATATTTCATAATAAAACACCAGTATTTCATAATAATACACTCATTTATTCATTGACTTATGACCCAAACGGGGCTCCATATTATTTATCCCTTTTCCATTTTATTTCAATTAATCTTATTCAAGTTTTTGAGCACTGAGTTTTTATCAGAGGAACTTTGTCAAGTATTTAGTGTTTTTACTCTAAAAAGAGAGTGGAAATGACCAGTGACTCCCTGAGATGTTTCCAGCAGCCAGCATTCGTGTGGGAGTTCGTTTGAGATGACGATCCAACAAACTCTTAAACCTCCCTGGTGAAAAAACGACCAGTGTCCCCATCTGCATCTGTCCCGGCCAAAATATCAAACTGCTTTCGTTGCAATATTTTCTAATGATTTCTGTAAAGTATGGTATGTCATTACCAAACCATAACCAGATATTTGATCACTCAAACGCCTTCCACTTTCAAGTCAAGACCGTGCTGATGACGTCATTTTGTGTGTAAACGACATTGAGGTGGAACATACAGTAATGGAAAAAAATTATTAGAGCACCAATTTTTTCTTCACTTTCTTGTTCATTTTAATACCTGGTACCACTAAACGTCATCATGTGACCAAAACAGACAGAAAAGAAAACACTGAATGCATAAAAGCAGTGTTTTTGGCAGTACAACGCCATAGCTATTGATGTAAAAACTTGTAAGTAAAACTTAAGTGATTTAGGTTATAATCAAGAAAACCATGGAAAATGGTAAGATATCAGCTCTTAAATAAAACTCTTATGAGCAATCTTTGTGGTTATCGTTATGTTTGTCCAAACAAATGTACCTTTAGTTGTACCAGGCATTAAAATGAACAAGAAACTGAAGAAAACAAGGGTGGTCTCATAATTTTTTCCATGACTGTAGCTTAGTAGCATATCTGTGCAGCGTCACAACAAAAGCAGGTTTTATTTGTGGTCTGCCGATGCTGATGCTGCGGACGTATCCAAAGCTGTGCCCCCCCCCACACATGGTCATCCAGGCAACACATTCAACATGGCAACATATTCTCCATCCAGGCAGCAGGCTTGTAAACATCACAGATGAAAAGTCGTGTGAAGCAGAAGCTCCAAGCGAGACGACCCATGGTTCCCCTGATTCTGGTAAAGTTATGAAGGTTTGGACCAAACCTGACTTTAAACTCAGACTTCCTTATACACCTTTTTCGACTTAAAAATTGTGGACATGCGCCCCCTAGTGGCCCCGCCATAACTGGAGTGTGCGGTGCTCCACCTAAGTAACCCAAACACAGCAGCGTGGAGCATCTGTTACTGATAACGCAGACATGTCTTGGATTGATGATGTTAGGCAGTGGCCTCCAGTTACAGATGAAGGTAGTTTATCACTGTTTTTAATGATTGGTTATGGAAATAACATGATCTATTCCCATAATCAAACACTAAAAACTGTGGGAATACGTGAAAAATGCAACGCTGGCTATAACTAACGTCAACAAGCCATAAAGATTATGCTACTGTAACGTTAACGCTAGCGGTAAATTAGGCTATGTGTTAATGTTATATTTAATTTATTTTATCATTCTCCTAATTCATTCATTCATTCATTCATTCATTCATTTATAGGCTTGTGCTAGTACTGAGGGCTACAGTAGCCTCATACTGCTGTTCTTTCGGCCAGAATCGTCCAGGACTCTCAGCGAGACTATGAGTAGTACGAGATTGAATGTTAACGAAAACTCACCCGGCTGTATTCATTTGGAACAAAGTCCTTTCTGTTGATATTTTTCACCCACGTCTTCCTAACTTCTTGTTCTTGTTAGGATTTATTTTCAGTTAAGAACTTTAAAATGTTAAAGCTAAAGGCCTCAGTGTGGCTGCTTTATGACCTGACAACTGGGGTCTCATGACCTTCCTGACCTGCTCTCTTCCAAAGAAGTATGCATGGCAATGGTGATAAAATTAGTTACACCCCCATTCCTGCAGCAAACATAACCATATCTGTCTGAACCATTTGGACTTTTGAAGACATTACGTCGGAGGAGGAATGAGTCCGCCTCATGCAGGCTTTAAAAAGGAAGAGAAACGTTAGATCGATGTGCATTCCCTGGCATCTTTTGAGATGTTAGGAGGATGTACCATCAGCTGATTAAAATATTCTGCATGGCATAATAATAATTCTTTGTATTCATGATTGTAATAAACTTCTGATTGATCTTTGCTTCTAGTCTGTCATTTAGGCACCAGATAAAAAGAACACGGAGAGAGAAACTTTCATTCTGCAAACAAGGCAGTCTTCGTGCAGTAAAGGCTTGTGTATTTCACATACTTTCTTCTTCCATTGTTGAATTTTCACGCCATTGTTGGCACAGTTTATGACGGAACATGTATTCCCACTCGACCGACTCGACATTATAAAAATATATATTTGTAGAAAGAGAAAAACACTGGTTAATCTGCGAGCTGGTGAAAGTGTCGCTCTGTAGCACAACCCAGCAATGGGGGACGGGGTACTTCCAGGTGTATAGTCGCAACGTCACACTCGTTTATGTCGGTATCATCAGACATAATCTGTCCACAGATGAATGAATCCAAACCAGGAAGTGTCTTCAAGACTGATTGTAGCCCAGGTGAACAAACACATGAGCACTTTCTCCTTTTTTCTGCTCCTGTTTCTTTGTTTCCGTTAAGTCTCTTCTCTCTACATTACAACAACCCTGTGCTTGTCCCTACATTACTGGCCATTTATAAAGAATTAAGCTGCACATGGCGTTAACTGTTTCACAAAAGTCTCTTTTCATACACTGATCATAAATAGCTTGAAACACTTGAGAGGTCACTCACTTCTGAAAGCAACTTTCTCAAGGACACTCCAGCTTTCTGTTTTTTTATTCTAGCCAATCTTTGCATGTGTCCAACGAGCTTCCTCCACTAAAGCCTTCATCTGCCTCCAACCTTCTCTCTGTGTTCAATAATGGCCGCTGGAATGACACAAGCAGCAGATAGTCAGAAGCAGATGAATGTGCTTTCGCTTCAAAGCGAGACGGCGTGAAAAGAGAGCTGCTCAACGATAAAAGAGACACAGAGTTTCTCTGCCATTCATTTGGCTCTTCTAAGTGTTATAAAGAAAGATTCTGGTAAAGAGGGCGAAGACGGCACAAAAAGGGATGGATAGTGCTGTCGCTTAGTGCTAGTAAACCATAATTTTTCAGTAAAATCCAATTATTTTAATGAGTGTAGTAGACCAGTGGTTCTGAACTGGTCTGGCTTCAGGACCCACCATCACCATTAATGACAAGCCGTGACCCAAGTCAAGGAAAAGTTCCAACTTCTAAAATTTATTGAATGAAAAGATCGTGCAGTTTAAATCGGAGATAGTAAAATAGAATATCACAGAATGTCAACACAAAAAAAATAAGTTTATTGGTGAACCAAAATGGCAAAAACCAAAATGACTTCAAGTGGGAAATATTCCCTTTGATGCTCAATTAGCTGCATTTTAATTAAATCCAAAACACTTCACTTCGGTAACTTCAGCCTTTTTAACAGACTCAACATGCACAAACATGGAATAAAAAAGTGCAACCACTGAGTAGTAGTTTCAAAAAGAACTCAAATATGTAGCATTTGCTGAGTTCCCACTTCCTGAATATATAACAATTTCCTATTAAAACTATCTAGTCACTTATTTAAGCATTAATCATAAAGCTGACATAACAATCAGAACATTTCAGTAACAGCCATTTTTAAGACTCAACGGTGCTTTTATGCACAAACATGAAATAAAACAGTGCAACCACTGAGCAGTAGTTTCAAAAAGAACTCAAAATATATAGTTTTATCTGAATAACCATCACTGACCTTTGTCTTCAAGATAAGTAAATCCATATCTCATATATTCTTCGTTGTATCTGTGTTTCACCTGATCAACATATGGAAACAAACTCTGCAGGTCTTCTTCTATGGTGTAAACTGGCGGGTGTCAACTCGCATTACAGGACATTATCGCCATCTACTGTTGAGGAAGATGAATGACACGCTTTTTTTTTTTTGCATTATTTTTGCAAAGGCCCACGACCCACTGAAAACCCACTTTTGGGTCGCGACCCACCAGTTGAGAACCACTGTAGTAGACTAACGCAAGGCTGTTTCTTACTGAGCTCGGTTCAAGTAGAAAACAAACTGCAAATTCAAAAGGAGACTCAAAGTTTTCTCTGACTATCTCCTCCCCTGATCCCCAGAATTAACCGTCAAACTGGCGTCTTTGAGTCTTTAGCTGCATTTAACTGGGAACGTGGACGACGTGCCAAACGCCTTCAGTACTGAGCAAGACTGTTCAGCGTCTGAGAGCACGAAACTGCAAAAGAGAATCATCTGCAGGCTTAATCACGGCCCGCTGCATCCATCAGGGAAGAAAGACAAAGAAAACCCCCCACAACAACAAGGCAGATGCATCAGACTCCACTCCCTTGCTGAACGCTCTATTGAACGGGCCACAAACTTCATAAACGGTGCCAGGACCCTTTCATTCCCTGAAAAGAGAACGATGAGTAGGAGGAAGAGAAGAATGAGGAAGGAGAAGGAGTCGGGGAGCTGAGGTGTTGTTAAAGCCTTAAAGCCTCTTGTTTAGAAAAGCAGTGGATCGAGAACAATGAGCAGAGCTGGAGACAATAGCAGTCGTCCAAGTGAAGACACAACAATTCACCGCGGTATTTGAAGCGTCCTCCGAAACATTCGAGCCGTGGGCGAGGAAACTAAATGATAAAAAAAAAGAGTTTTATTTTCTGTAATAGGAGCCTGATGGATGAAGTTAACAAAGGCGGGCTGTGTGGGTTAAAGACGTTCTGGGAGGTCAACAACCCAGTGAGCTGCTCATCAGGATTCCCTCAAAGAACCACAAATCAAAACCCACTTTTCTCTGAAATGTATTTGGACAGACAGTTTAAAGGCAACACAACCAAACTCTAAGCAGATTTATGCTTAACTTCTGACTTTAAAGAAAGCAATAAAAAATTCTCTCTCTTTTATACAGCGTATGTAAACTTCTAGTTTTAACTGTAGGTTGTGTCCAAACCTACCGTCTAGACGCTGTTATATGGGATAGTTCTCTATTCCAGTGGTCCCCAACCCCTGGGCTGCAGACCGGTACCGGGCCGTGCAAGAAAAAAATTGTTTTTTTAAGTTTTATTTATTATGAGTCTGAACAAGCTTTTATTTTGAAAATGTTTATTGTTTTTGAAAAATGACCGGATTCTCTCGGTTACATCTCGGTCACTTGAGCACCAAAATTTAACCCAGCTAGCAAAATGAGTAAGAAACAGACGTCTTTGGCAAGTTTCCTTGTGAAGGAGAAAATGCCTCCTGTCTAACTGGGTTTCTCCTGTGTGATGACATCACGGGCAGGAGTCCTATCTCAACGTTTGGTCTTAGGCGTTCTGTTAAAGCTTTCACTGCAGATCTGACCCTCTTTTACATGCAAATGGAGAATAAATTCATTGAGATCCAGCCTTCGCTAAGTCTTGTTATTTAAGGTTCATTGTTGATCTTACTCAGAGTCCTTAGTCTTTTAGCGGCTAAAACAGAGACAATACATTTTTCTACCACAGTCTTAGACATGGATTTTATTTAACCTTTATTTTACCTTTATTTTACCAGGGAAGTCCTTTGAGAACAAGTCTCTTTTTCGAAGGAGCCCTGGCCAAAATTGTCCAGTTTGTCCTGGATTGTCCAGTTCTCTTCCCAGCAGCTTCATGAATCCATTAATGGAAACAGTGACTCAAAATTATAATATCCTTGGAAGACCGAGATGTTTTCTCAGTGGATGAAAAATAAATCACCAATGGATATTTGATCAGTATTCTGATTAACAGATACTATGGGCCCGACACCTCCCGCTAGCCCCTAGCTGCTACCCGCAAATTGCTGATTTAGGAACCTCCGCCAACGCTAATGCAAACTTCCGCTCCCTAAAGCCGCCACCCATTATGCCGACTCCCTTACTCACATTGTAGGCGTGGCAATGGGCGTGTCTCCTGCGCTGTCCACAAATTCGGCATCTTGCGATCGCGGGTTTAGAATAGATCCTAAACCCGCAAGATACCGGTACCGCAAGACACAGAGTTTGTGGAAAGCACAACCTGCATGTAAACGCGTAAAAGAGCGCGTCCAAATCCCGTCATTGCGCGTCCACCCAGTCACATGTGGACGTGCACAAACGGCTCTACCTCTCGATTATGCATCACTGTATTACTGTCATACGTTTTTATTCTATAGAAACACATACAGTCAAATCTGACTTCCTCCCAGTTTGACTTCAAGATTTTTTTTTTTCCCAGTAGTAGAGTTTCTACCTGCCGCTGCTTCCTGCTATTAATTTTTGCTTGGGGGTCACGCTTTGGGGTCAATCTTTACTGCAATAAATGCCACACAAAAGAAGTTTAATTGGACTGAAAACAGTAAAATGCCATCACAGTAAATGCCATCTATTTGGCCGATATTTATTAAGGGAGAAAAGGGAGCAGCATTCGTGTCTTTTTCCAGTTAATGACCATCAGAAATGTGGAAACGGGAGCGTGCTCGGTAATCAACACACCGGGAACCAAATGTCACTTTGGTAAGGTTGACCCCCAACATCTGGAACTACACTTCCCCATTACAGGTTTCTACACAACAACTGGACCCAGACATCCTGGTCCTGGTTGGTCCTGATGGTTTCTCTGGTTTCCTCACAGTGAAATTATCTGTTCATCAAATTCTACCAGGCAGCAGCGTGATCTGAAAATATATTATGAATAGGGCTGGGTTAAACGATTATTTTTGTAATCGATTAATCTAGAAAATAGTTTTTCGATGCATCGATTAATCTAACGATTCATTTTTAAATCCGATTCGATTCGATTCCGATTCGATTATCGATTATCTCCCCATAATTTGACCTATATAGCAATTAATGCAAATTTATCTCCATGAATAAAACACAAATTTCTTCTTTCAAGTTCAAAAATGAATTGTATTGAACAATACAACAATAAAGTGCACACAGTTGTAGTGCAATGGAATCCTATAATAAAATAAAACTTTCCTTCAATAAATAAAACTGCAAAAAACACAATCTGAACCAAAATCTTATCAACATAAAATAAATAAAAAATAACAGCAGCGGTGACAGTTGCAATTTACAAAACAACACAATGTGTGACAGCAGCAACTTAGCCTAATCATTTAAATCTGTGAAATAAATAACAAATAAATTCAAGTATTAGGCCTATTACAGTTAAGTGAACAGTAGTTTAACTTTTAGTAGTTAGGATGCTCTCAGTAAGTGCAGCAGCCTCCTGGGGGGTGCAGGGGGTGTGTTTTTTTTCATCTGATAGTACAAACTTTTCTGCTTATCCCTGAAAACATAAATCACAAACACAGTGCACAGGTTAATAAAAATATATAATTCTAAATGATCTGCCCATACCAATAAAGTATAATAATAATAATAATAATACATTAACCTAAAAGTTGAAAGTTAAACTAACTTTAGCGTGTATTTGAGGAGTGTGTGAGGGGCGTGTGTGTGTTTAAGTGTTCACATGTTCTGTGTGTGCGATAGAGATGCGCGGTTGAACCGCGCACCCGCGAGCGGAGCGGATAATCCGCATATCGGGCGGATGACTCGTCAAAAAATAATACTTTAATTAAATTCGGGCGGGTTGCGGTTGAAGCACTCAAATAATAATAAGAAAAAATATTTTACATATTATTAAAAAGGATGGCGGGTCGGTTCGGTTTTGAAAATTGGTGAAAAAACGTTCCTGCAAATGGATAGCGGGCGGATAGAGATTTTAAGAAGCGGTTGCGGGTTAAAATATACGTCATCCGCGCATCTCTAGTGTGCGAGGCTGGAGCACAAGTTACGTGGTGCGGTTCGGATGAATGACGGGGTTAATCACCACAAACAAGGAAAGAAAAAAAAGTTTAAAACTTACGGCGTCTTCTCCTCCACAAGCAGCTCCCGCGTGTCTCTTCTTAAGGTGCTGGTGCATCGCGGTAGTGCTTTTATGATATGCCATCTCTATTTTTGCACAGGTCACAGACCACCGAATCGTTACCATTAGGTGTAAAGTACTCCCAAACTTTTGACATCCTATTACGAGATAGCTTCTTCTCCCCCGACTCGCTGCTACTCGATACCGCGGCCGCCGCCATTTTTGGATTCTGAGTGACGACGCATCGACGTGCAGTTTTTGCGTCGACGTAATCGATGACGTCGACGCATCGTCCCAGCCCTAATTATGAAAGCTACCCGATGTTTAAAACCTCATTTCTTATCACTGTAAAATAACAATCAAACTGTATTTTTTTCAAAAAAGCAGTAAAAGAAGAAGAGGTAATAATACAAGAACATATGAATCAACTTTCATTTGTAGCAACATTTTCATCTCAAACACTGAAAACTCGAGGGAACCGAAGGTGCGGCTTGAGAAAGGTATGTCATCAGAGCTGAGTGAGAGTAAATGAGAATAATAACCCATAAATAAACACCTGTGAAACGCAGGAGGTTGAAGACGACGGTCTGCAGGGAGCGCTGCATTCGGCTGAGGTCTGCAATTAAATTCAAATGATGGATGGAGGAAGCTGGAGGTGGAGGTAGGTAGCTGCCTTCAGGAAGATGAAATGTGTGGAAGGCTGTTCCCCTGGACAGCAGAAGATGAAGGCAGAACATCGGATCGGGTTCCTCTATTACAAGGACGCATTAATTTTACTCCAGCCTGCAACTGTGAGCACTATTTGGAGATTTCCATAGAGCTGTCAGAATATAGAGGTGGAGGACGGAGCAGCAGGTGGACGGTAAACACTGCTTGCTGACAACAGAAGCAATCAGTGGCTGCGGTTACATGATGTTTTTTAATTCGGAATTAATAATTAGGAATTAAATAATTCCGAATTAAACTATTTTCCTTTGAGTTTACATGGAAATAGTAATTCCGATTTAAGGTTTACATGGAAAACACGTTTGTTCGGCTTTATCCAACTCCGCTTTAGGTCTGGGGGTTGGGAAGGGTTCTGATTGGATGGGGGGGGGGGGGCGGACGTCTTTACATCTACCAGAAGAAAACAAACGTAGCTAACTGGTTAGCAACAACATTCCACTTATTTTTGACCTGGGTGGCGTCTCTATCTGTGAAACCTCCTTCATTTAACCTGGCCGCTACAACTTTGAAAAGCTCACAATTTTTATGTTTCCTGCCATCTGTTCTTTTAATTATTTCCAGTTCCTCCAAGCTATTTATTAAATAAATCGTCTTTGCTCTTGAACACCGTTTACTGCGTGCCGCCATCTTGAAAACAAGCCCAGCGCGGAATATAAGCGTCATCGCGACAGACGGGCAAGAGAACTAGCATGCTCAGAAAGACGGGAATTAATTTAAACAGGAATGAGTGTTTACATGACCGCGGAATTATTTATTGCGGAATTAAAATGGGAATAAACCAGCCACTTACTTCAGAATTAAGTTTAATTCGGAATTGACATTTTCATATGGAATTAAGTGTTTACATGGTAACTTTTATTCAGCTTTAACTTTAATTCTGAATTAAAGAGGAATTAAACTTCCCATATAAACGCACTGAATGACCTCGATCCTGCAGACAGGAGATAAAGCTGCTGTTAACTGGCTTCAGTTAATAAAAATCACGGTTCAGGTCTAGAGGCGTGTTTATAAAGACTTGAGGTGTTTGCAGGTCTGTATGTCATTTTTCTACATCATTGTAGATCTACTCTTAAGAGTCCATGTAAAGGAGAATTACCGTATTGGCCCAAATATAGGACGATATTTTATTCTAGAAATCATCTTCTCAAAAATGGGGGTCATTTTATAATCGGGCCGATACGGTACCAGGAGAAGGAGCTGGTGGTGTTGGTGTAAAGATGGGCAGTGGACAAATGTCTCCTGGTCAGCTTCAGATATCTGTGATGTCCAGATCTGGAGAAACACCATAAAGGAAAGAGGTGACATCTAGAGAACCAACTCCAAAGTACAGAGAAGCCAAGGGCATAACCATGGTTACTTTGGGGGGGTTCAAATGAGAGCCCTCCCCCAGAAATTTTTTTAAAGGTGCATTTCCCACAGTTCTGTGATTTTTATTTATTGACCATCTGAAATCACATTTAAAGGAATAGTCTGCAATTTCTCTGAGATAGTAACGAATAGGATAGCTTCCAGCGGGGGAAAATTACATGCCTAAAGCATGTTGATGTAAATATTGTGATTGGAACAACAAAAAGTTCATAGCACACGATGGACTTTTAATTCCAAGTTAATTTATATTTTGTTGATTTGTCTCACAATGAAAGTCTGCACATTTACACTGAAACGTTTAATGTGAATGAAATCATAGATTTGTACAAAGAATTAAATGTAAAATATTGATGTTACATTATTGTACCAGAAGAATAACTGACCCTGAGGATCTTTTTAATTTGATACGTTGAATATTTTGCTTGTATTATGTAAAATCTGTATCTCCGTGTTCTTTTATCTGGTGCCTAAATGACAAATCTAGAAGCAAAGATCAATCAAGAATTTAATGCAGTCATGTATACAAAGAATTATTATGCCATGCAGAATATTTTAATCGGCCGATGGTACACCTCCTGACACCACGAAAAATGTCAGGAAATGCACCCAGAAATCAAATTCTGTCCCTCCTTTAAGGATCCCAAGAAGGCGGGTCCTGCTCTCCCGGGTTGTATGATCCTTTGTCTCCAAAAATCCAGATGGTCCAGTCCAAACAAAGGTGGTGTGTTTGCTCCAGGAAAGGGGGTGTAACTAAATACGTTGACCTATGCCATCGCATAGTCCTTTGAAGACAACAGGTCAGGAGGTCAAGCAGCAACTCTGAGCAATCACCCTCATACTGCCAACCCCCAGGCAATAAAGTTTAGCTCTACAGTTAAAGTTCTAACTAAGAATTTCTAAATCCTAACAATTACTAGCGTTACACACGACACACGGAGAGAAAACAGCAGCACACACGGAAGACACATCATATCATATGATACAGTCTCTTCACTTCAAGCTAGCTAGCTCAACTAACAAACTGAGCCCTTTTTAACAAGTTAAATATTTCTAATTAATTTAAAATTTAACACACTCAGTATGACAACATCACTCCTCTTTAGCTATCTAGTTGCTTACTGTCTGAAAAAACTTCGTATGTCCTGTTTTTTCTGCTTTTTGGGTAAAGACATTGCTCCCTCCTTTCTTTCACATTCAACGCTCTATTGTTTCGTCTGTCGGAGGCGGAGCTTCAAACCGAGAGGCGTTAAATGGGCGCAACCAAGTGTACAACTGGGAGGGGGGTGGTCACACACTTAGTGTTCCTTATAAACGGAAATAAATTGATCGGTAAATATTCGGAAATAACAAGAGACGGACTGTTGAGCCAGATTTCATAAAAGGAGGAAATATTTAACATATTTACACATAATATTGCGGGGGTCAGATTGGTATTTTCCCAGTATTAAATGCGTGGTTACGCCCATGAGAGAAGCAAACTGAGTTGTTTGGGATAATGTTCTTCTTTTTATACAGACTGGACATGATGTCTGGATAAAATATAACAAATATGAGCAATTTAAAAAAATGAAAAGAGAGGAAGAAAGCAAACATGTACACATGTATATGTATATATTTCATCAAGATGTTCATCAGTGTCGCTGAAAACTTGGAGCTTGGAAAGATGGTGAACGTGGCAATCTCCTATCCAGCTAGATGGAGAAGTTTTACCACTAAATATTTCAGTTAATAATAAATAAAACATTTTTGAGAAATGTGTGTTGAAGCTTGCATGAGATCCAAAACCAAACTCTGTCTATGGTCTGCAATAAAATACAAATGATTAAAGTAACAAGCTGCAGTTGGAGGACTGGCTGATACAAGCTGGAATAGATTTATAGTTATGTGAACGTAACTATGGTTGTGTACGTTTAGATATGGAACAACAATGCTGTCGTTGAACAATGCTGATGCTTCAGGTGGAGGTTTGGCTTTCAGATGATTGTCAACAGGTAAAGAAGATTAGTGAAAACTAATCCTGCAGTTACAGAATAAAAAAAAAAACATTTCATCATGTTTAACTTCATCTTATTTCTGGTTTTAGCTGTCTTTTTGTTCTTTTTTGCCAGTCCCTTATGAAACATTCACACTGACAAGCCCATATTCATTTTCTGACGTTGTGATGGTGGGATATCCAAGAACTTCTGTTTGATCCCATGACAGAGCTCCAAGACATATAAGGACAGACATATAAGGACAGACACATAAGGACAGACATATAAGGACAGACACATAAGGACAGACATATAAGGACAGACACATAAGGACAGACATATAAGGACAGACATATGAGGACAGACACATAAGGACAGACATAAGGACATAAGGACAGACACATAAGGACAGACACATAAGGACACATAAGGACAGACATATAAGGACAGACTATAAGACAATAAGGACACATAAGGACAGACACATAAGGACAGACATAAAGGGACAGACTCATAAGGACAGACATAAGGACAGACACATAAGGACAGCCATATAAGGACAGACACATAAGGGACACATAAGGACAGACAGGACACATAAGGACAGGACACATACAGGACACATATAGGACAGACACATAAGACAGACATATAAGGACAGGACAGACAGGACAGACATAAGGACAGACATATAAGGACAGAACATAAGGACAGACACATAAGGACAGAGACACATAAGGACAGACATATAAGACAGACAGACACATAAGGACAGACATATAAGGACAGACAATAAGACAGGACATAAGGACACATAAGACAGACACATAAGGACAGGACACATAAAGACAGACATATAAGGACAGACCACATAAGGACAGACACATAAGGAACAGGACACATAAGGACAAACATATAAGGACAGACAAATAAGGGACAGACACGTAAGGACAGACCATAAGGACAGACATATAAGGGACAGACAACATAAGGACAGGACATATAAGGACAGACACATAAGGACAGACACATAAGGGACAGACACATAAGGACAGACATATAAGGGGAGACACATAAGGACAGGACATATAAGGACATAAGGAGACACATAAGGACAGACACATAAGGACAGGACAACATAAGGACAGACACATAAGACAGACAGGAGGACAAATATGAGGACAGGACATAAGACACATAAGGGACAGAACATAAGGACAGACACATGAGGACAGACACATGAGGACAGACACATAAGGACAGACACATAAGGACAGACATATAAGGACAGACACATAAGGACAGACACATAAGGGGAGACACATAAGGACAGACATATAAGGACAGACACATAAGGACAGACACATAAGGACAGACACATAAGGACAGACATATGAGGACAGACACATGAGGACAGACACATAAGGACAGACACATAAGGACAGACATATGAGGACAGACACATGAGGACAGACACATGAGGACAGACATATGAGGACAGACACATGAGGACAGACACATGAGGACAGACACATGAGGACAGACATATAAGGACAGACATATAAGGACAGACACATGAGGACAGACACATGAGGACAGACACATGAGGACAGACACATAAGGACAGACATATAAGGACAGACACATAAGGACAGACACATAAGGACAGACATATAAGGACAGACACATAAGGACAGACACATAAGGACAGACATATAAGGACAGACATAAAGGGACAGACATATAAGGACAGACACATAAGGACGGACACATAAGGACAGACACATAAGGACAGACATATAAGGACAGACATATAAGGACAGACATATAAGGACAGACATATAAGGACAGACATAAAGGGACAGACACATAAGGACAGACACATAAGGACAGACATATAAGGACAGACATATAAGGACAGACACATAAGGACAGACATATAAGGACAGACATATAAGGACAGACATATAAGGACAGACATATAAGGACAGACATAAAGGGACAGACACATAAGGACAGACACATAAGGACAGACACATAAGGACAGACATATATAAGGACAGACACATAAGGACATAAGGACAGACACATAAGGACAGACACATAAGGACAGACATAAGGACAGACATAAGGGACAGAACATAAGGACAGACAATAGGACAGACACATAAGGAGAGACATATAAGGACAGACACATATAAGGACAGACATATAAGGACAGACACAAAGGACAGACACATAAGGAAAGACACATAAGGAAGAATATGACAGGACATAAGGACAGACACATAAGGACAGGACACATAAGGACAGGACATAAGGACATATAAGGACAGACATAAAGGGACAGACACATAAGGACAGACACATAAGGACAGACATATAAGGACAGACACATAAGGAGAGACATATAAGGACAGACACCGCCATTCTTATGTCTCAGAATATTAATGCTCAATGTCACACTTCACTTGAACGAGCTTAATCTGCTCCGAGACCTCCTGACTTTTACATGTCCACGTATCTTTTAAGACACAGTAGCCTTCCGATATTCCCCTTTTATGTCTTTATCTATCCTCAGATCCTTTAATTTTTACAATATTTTTCTGTGTGTTACATTTATTTCTGCCATTTATTTATGTGAAGCACTTTGTGCAGCTGCTGGTCTCTTAAAGGGCTGTACGTGCAGACGGACAGATGTACGAATAAACTGATTTATTACCAGTCCACCCTGATGAAGCTGCATCCAACGAGACCTTTAGTGACGAAATATAATTTAGACATGTTTACAAATGTTAACTACCGTTTGTTAGCTATGGAGAGTAGGCCTCAAAAAAAAAAAAAAAAAAAAAACCTTGTGTCCTTAAGAAAAAAAAAAGCAGACGAGCCCTTGATGTCCCACGTACAGATGAGATGGACCTGATGCAGCAGATTATTCCAGAAAACATGGACTAGTTCACAAAAACACACTGTAAAAATACACAACACTGAATTAATATTCCATCTAATTTTTTTTAATGCCAAAATGTCACTCTCATCCTAAAGTCAAGCAGCAGAAATGAATGATTGTCCAAATGCATCTGAGTTATGAAGTAAACGTGGAGTCATTTTATTTATGCCTGTGGGTGACATCACAGAGGTCTTCTTTGAAAATCAGTTAAGACGCCAGATATGTGAAGTAATAGTTTGGGCTGGCAGAGGTTCCTTTAGAGGAAACGGTGTTTGCATTTAGTTGAAAATGAGGACGTTATTGACAGCTCTGATGGATGAGGACTCTGCTGTGTTTGATGAAACTGCTGCACATCAATGCCAAAACCCCAACCTTGTTATTAAAGGAAAACCCATAAAAGAGGTGAGCTGCAGCATCTCAGTTTGATTAAAGCTATTCTTTTGTATTAGCTATTCTATTAAAGTAAAGTGATGCCACCCCGTTAGAGTTTCTTTTTTATGCAGGGCAGGACCGCAGGAAGTTAACCAGACCAACCAGCAAGGAAAAGAAGAAAAGACTTGAATAAACCAAGGCTCAAACAAGACGCAGGTGCAAACAGTCAGGGAGATGAACAAAGGGAAGTAAATGTAGAGGACTCTCTTAATTTATTAGTATTTAAATAATGCCAGGGTGCCACCTTTTTTCTTAAAAAAAAGAAAAATCAAAAAGGGAAATGAGTCACTCAGTTACGTGAGTTCTTGTTGACATTGGATTGGTGCAAACAAGTTTTAACACATTTATTTACACATACACAAGATACAGACAAACAAGAATGCAAATATATATATATGGTCACAGATATATATATATATATATATATATAATATATATATATATATATATATATATATACACAGTCATGGAAAAAATGATTAGACCACCATTTTTTCTTCACTTTCTTGTTCATTTTAATACTGGTACCACTAAACGTCATCATGTGACTAAAACAGACAGAAAAGAAAACACTGAATGCATCAAAGCAGTGTTTTTGGCAGTAAACGCCATAGCTATTGATTGTAAAACTTAAGTGATTTAGGTTAGGGCAATAATCAAGAAAACCATGGAAAAATGGTAAGATATCAGCTCTTAAATAAAACTCTTATGAGCAATCTTTGTGGTTATCGTATGTTTGTTGAAAATGTACCTTAGTTGAACCAGGAAAAACTGAACAAGAAAAACAAAGGGTGGTCAAAATCATTTTCCATGATTTTTATATATATATATATATTATATATATATATATATATATATATATATATATATTGAGGGGGTTTGATGGGGATGATTAAAAAAAGATAACTTATCATGGGAAGTATGGTCTGTGGCAATTCTGCCAATGAGGTTTATTGGTAGGTTCAACCAAAGTTTAAGGTTTTCTTCTATTGTTTCTGAAAGTGGGTTGAAATTAAGGCCAAGTAACTGAAATATTAACTCCCAGATATTTAATATTGCCCATAATAAGTGAGAGTGACACTGTTTGGGTTGCCACACTCCAACCACTGGAGTTTAGTGGTAAGATGGTGGATGTAGACCAGCTAATCATATAATCTGAGATATAAGACAAACAGTTTATTCAATTCAATTCAGTTTTTATTTGTATAGCGTCTGTGACAATGTCAATTGTCTCCAGGTCTTTACAGAGACCCAGAGCAAATATCAGTAACTAAAATTATAATATTAAATCCAAATCAAGGATTTGATTGATGGTTTTAAGAAGTGATGCTGATGGACTTTGTAGGTACAGGAAGATGTCGTCTGCATATAAGCTGATCTTGTGTGTTATATTTCTGGACTCCTAAGATTTGACTTTTCTGACATATGGCTGCTATAAATGGCTCTATAAGGGCAAAAAACAGCAGACAAGGATGAGGAGAGTTTACATCCTTGCCTTGTACCCATGTTCAATACAAGATCATTTTGTTTGAAATTAAGCCAGAAAAGACTAAATAGAGACACTGAAAGTAAAAAAAAATAGGCTACTCATTTCTTCTTGAACAGATATGACTGTGATCTCACAGGGATGTAAGAACAAGTCAAACACAAGTTATAACACAGTCTCAACAACCACAGAAGAAGAAAGCCACAACAGAAAACTACAGTTGTGTTCAAAATAATAGCAGTCTGTTCAAAAAATGGAGTAAACCCCAAAATCCTTATAATGGTTTTTATTTCCATACATTGGGAACACTGCACATTATATTCTAAATCAAAACATGAAGAAAAAAGCAGAAATTTTACTCACTTTACAGAAAATGAAGAAAAATGAACATTGGGCTGTTCAAAAAAATAGCAGTGTCTGCATTTTACTTTACAAACTCAAATATTTACTGTATAAACTGAAAAATATCCAGGATTCAGCATTCCTATGAATCACTAAACTAATAATTAGTTGTATAGCCACTGTTTCTGAGAACCGCTTCACATCTGGGTTGCATGGAGTCGACCAACTTCTGGCACCTGTGAACAGGTGTTCCAGCCCAGGATGATCAAAGACAGTCCGAAGTTACCTGTGAGTACCTGTGTGACAATTAGAAGACACCTGTGTGAAGCTAATCTATCAGCAAGAAGCCCCCGCAAAGTCCCACCGTTAAAGAAAAGATGTGCTGAAGAGGATACAATTTGCCAAAGAACACATTGGCTGGCCAAAAGAGAAATGGAGAAACATTTTGTGGACGGATGAGAGTAAGATTGTTCTCTTTGGGTTCTAAGGGCTGCAGACAGTTTGTCAGCCGACCCCAAACACTGAATTCAAGCCACAGTCCACTCTGAGACAGTGAAGCATGGTGGTGCAAGATCATGATATGGGGATGTTTCTCTCACTATGGTGTCGGGTATGTTTATCACATACCAGGGATCATGGATCAGTTTGGATACATCAAAATACTTGAAGAGGTCATGTTGCCTTATGCTGAAGAGGAAATGCTCTTGAAATGGGTGTTTCAACAAGACAATGACCCCAAACACACCAGTAAGCAGCAGCTTCTTGGTTCCAGACCAACAAAATTAAAGTCATGGAGTGGCCAGCCCAATCCTGGACCTTAATCCGGTAGAAAGGTTGGGGGGTGACATTAAAAATGCTGTTTCTGAGGCAAACCAAGAAATGCAGAGGAATATGGAACGATGTCAAATCATCCTGGGCTGGAACACCTGTTCACAGGTGCCAGAAGTTGGTCGACTCCATGCAACACAGATGTGAAGCGGTTCTCAGAAACAGTGGCTATACAACTAAATATTAGTTTAGTGATTCATAGGAATATTTGAGTTTGTAAAGTAAAATGCAGACACTGCTATTTACAGCCCAATGTTCATTTTTCTTCATTTTCTGTAAAGTGAGTAAAGAATTTCTGCTTTTTTCTTCATGTTTTGATTTAGAATATAATGTGCAGTGTTCCCAATGCATGGAAATAAAAACCATTATAAGGATTTTGGGGTTTACTCAATTTTTTGAACAGACTGCTATTATTTTGAACACAACTGTACGTGGCTTCTCATGTTGTGGATTCGCTCCTGTAACCTCTCTCACAGGTAATCAGATTATTATCTGTTACTGGTTCCTCGCACTTGCTTCAGGACTCGGGGAGACAGATCTTTCTCACCTCGAGTCTCTTTACGTTTATTGGAATCTGCTGATGCTTTCAAAAAGCATGTTAAGACATTTTTATTCCCTAAGGTCTTTTAATCAGACAAAGAGGTGCTGTGACTGGTTGTTACATTAATTGTTTGCTGTCTAATTTTATTATGCCTGCTTCATTGTGAAGCACTTTGTTAGTACTGTCTGAGAAAAGTGCTATATATAATAATAATAATACATTTTATTTAAAAGCGCCTTTCAGGACACCCAATAGTTGCTGTACAGAATAAAAAGAACAACAAAACACAAGTAAAATTAAAAAACACCAACATACATGAAATAAGATGGGGGGTGGATTACTGGCTGTAAATTGTTCTGAATAAGTGGGTTTTTAGTCATTAGTTATTTTAGTAATGAGTTCCAAAGTTGGGGGGCAGAGTGGCTGAAAGAGATAAATAAATGTTACTATTTTAAATATCGCTGTTCTCCACAGAGCACCACGACCTGAACTGTTTCTCCACCTCTGCTTCTGCTTCAACCTCAACCTGGTAAGTCAACGACAAAATAACATTTATAATTATTTGTTTCAGAGATTCAACTAATCCCTATGAGCTGTTGACCGGCCTCATCCTACACACTTTAACACTTTAACACTTTAACAGTGCTCCTGAGGTTGTTTCATATATTATGAGCACAGAAAAAATAAAGAAAACATAATTTTGTTCACTGAAAAAGAAAATATTTATTTTATCAACATAAATCATCATTATTATGCTTAATATTGCCTTCATCCCAGTTTGTAAATTAATGATCATCTCGCCTCCCAACTGACTCAGGGAGAAAAGAATTATTACCATTTCCCAGCAAAGGGACTCTAAACCATAAACTGTATAATAAAAAAACATACGACAGTCATGATAGCGGATGTCTGTATACAGCATCAGTCCCACTCCAGAAATATGACGTTATTTTCATGCCAAAAAGTTACCTTAAACATATAAAGTGATGCCCAGAAGAAATTTGAAGTGGATCCATTATGCTGCTTTAAGGGCTTTGGTTTATTTTGGATTTTTGTTTTGTTCTTTGTTGTTCTTGTTCCAGGACTGTGTAACGTCCCTAAATTCAATCAGTCTGTTTTAAGACAAATGTCCCTTTGTCCTCACCACTACCTGCTGTGATCCACTCTGTATGAAAACACCTGTAGAAGAATCAACACCTTTAGTCTTGTATAAAAGAAAACCCTCATCTCTGTCTGACAGAGTCCTCGTCCAGTATTCTCTTTAATGCTGACTGACAGCTCTCCTCATGCTGCATAAGTTTGTTTCTTTTCTTTAATAAATTCTATTTTGATTTTCTCATCAAGATCGGATCTTATTTTGTTCCACAACACCGTGACCCTGGACGGGATGAAGCAGGTATAGATGATGGATGGATGGACAGCATGCTCCATGTTGGCATGTAACCACCTTGGAGAAGCTCGTAGAGTTGCTTTCTCCGACTGTGCTACCAACTTCAAAACACAGAGAACAAAGTGCACATAAATGATTAATGTTGTTCTAGAGAAGTGTTGTCTTAAAAAAGAGAAACTCCTGGGGACAGTGACTCTGTTATGATGGAGGGAAAACAATGGGCTCCATGAACTGCTGTAGGATGAGCATGGCCTCAAAGATCTGCTTCTCATTAGCGGTGTGTTTCAAGTCATTGTAATGGTGAACTAGAGGTCACAGGAACCTGTTGTCCAGAGTATTTTAGCGCATAAAAGTCAACCTGTGATGCTCAGGAACGTAAAAAAACACAGTTATTTCTGCTATTATGTTCTGGCCGTGGTCTTTCTATTTAAACGGGCGTGGTTCTCCTGTGGTTCTCCACCTCGGGCACCAGCAAAGTTGTTACCTATAATGTTTGGTCTCGGACACTGCGGTGGGTTGTCATTCTTGCATCACCTGCTGGGTCGTAGGTCCGAACCCTTTTGCATGCACATGGAGAGTAAATTCATTGTATTCCAGTCAATAGCCAAGTCTTGTTATTTTAAGTTTATTCTCAGTCTTAATCAGAATCCTTTAGTCTTCTAGTGGCTGAAACAGAGACGATAAAATCTGCCACAACAATTAGCAAATTAGCATCCCTGGGTGTCCTTTCCCTGGTGGTTTATGTGTTTTATCTTCCGGCTTTTCCCCATGCAGACTTGAGTGACGTGGCCTGGGGACTGCAGCTTTACTTTTTTTGTTTTTATTTTATTTTATTTTTTTTTGGGAGGGGGGGGGTGCTGCTGCCGATGTACGGACCAGCAGTGGTTGTGGCAGGTGGCTTCCAATGGCACCTACTTGGCACAAGAGACTTAAAACTGGTCTTCAGTGTCTCCAACGTGCAGGAAGTATGAGGTACGAGGCCACGTGATCCATCTCCTGTGGGGAGGAACCCTCGCAGGTCACAAAGGCTCTCCATTAAATCCACATTTATACGCATTTTCAGAGGAGCTTAGGCTGCATTTCGCAGTCACTAAAAAATCATGGTTTTACACTCCATGTACGATGATCCTCAAAATAACTTGTGCATGACTTCTTTGAAGTCAGTGGGTGAGGTAAAGTTGGCCATCAGAGCTTCTGGGACCTGAACAAGTCTGTGAGCAGCAGGGTGCTGGATCCACCGCTAAATGTTGATGGACTCAAAGGGCCGATACATCGATACATTAGTCTCAAACAGAACAGCACCCAGGTGACCTTTCTGAGCTCCACCTCGCGACTGTAGCCTTCTCCATCTCACTAATAAGTTGAGGGCCAGACGGCCTGACAGCGTTGACCCATCACAGTTCACGTCAGGTTTTAATGTGGCTCCTTGACTAAAAAACACCCTGAGCCTGAATCAGGACCAGTTAGGGACTAATCGCCTCCATTTTCTCACATTGCCATTGACCTTTTTTTTTCAATTGTCTCTTTTTGGTCCATTTAGATTACTTATGTAGTAAATCAGACTTAAGAAAACTAAAACAAAATCCACGAGAGTATGATATTAAATAATTTATTAATAATTTAATTATTCTCCTGTCTTCAGACCCTCTTAAATGCTAAATTACGACACATTGCACATAACAATACACACTCCATTTCTCTACTTCCATCCCACATATCGAACGTTTGTTTGGTTGCTGTTATGACCCTGCTGACATTCATTAAGCTGGAAAACGAAAACCCTCCAACACTCCACAGACACCTGAGAAGAGTTCCAGTGGATGTACAAATGAAATAATGACATACAGACATTCACCTGTAAACAGCTCTAATCTTATTAAACACCTCTCTAAATCTACAGCATGTGTTCTTCATCAACTAAAGCCATTTATAAGCAAATAAATCCCCCGCCTGAAGCCTGCATTAGTCAGTTATTGCATCTATCCTCTGTATGCAGTGTTTACCATCCACATGCTGCCCCAGACTCCATCTGTTGATTTTGGCAAACCTTTACAAACCTCCAATTACTGCGCAGAGCTGCAGACGCAACCCCTAAACCTCCTTAAAATATAATCTTCTAATATAATCTAATGTCTGTCTGCCCCGACAACCAGCTTCCTGCAACCCATATATACATAAATCTGCTGGATCACTTTTCACAATCTGTCATTAACCAGTATCTAAAGTCAAATCAAATCAAATCAAATCAAACTTTATTTATATAATATACCTTTCATACATTAAAAATGCAACCCAAAGTGCTTCACAAAATAAAACAAAACAGGATCATAACAGATTATTAAAACCCATCTCCCCCCCTAAAATGTAATGTATAAAATGTAAAAATTTAATGAGATCTAAAGCTTCTTTAACATCCTCCGGACAGACATCTGAGAACCAAATCTCCACCAGCAGCTTCAAACAGAGACTTGAGTCCTCCTCCGTCCGTCATTGCAAACCTGTATCTACAGTCACTGCCTGCAACAAGCCGCAACACCTGTTCAACCTGCATATTCTGTCATAACAGAAAATGGTCCAACTTTACCACTGACGTCTTCCAGTGAGGTGCAGTCACCTCCTTTGTGAACACATTTTGGCAGAGAAAGGGCAGTTCCCTACCTACAGTATTTTACAGCAACTTTCAGGTGCTGGAAGTCCTCATGTGCTGTCACACTTCCACCAAAGACATCTGCCGATACCTTTAGAAACACACAATCCCATAATCCTCCCCTACATCCTCCAACCAGCAGCGCCTCCAATCTAAAACCCATCATCCATCCATCATCAAAATCTTCATCATGTTCAAGAGGCCAAGGGAGCTACAGCCAAATCCATCTTCCTGTCGGAGAGAGATGTGGTCCACACCTGACATGTGGTTATTATTATTATTATTATTATTACATTATTATTATTATTTCTCTCTCTGTGGGAGTTTTTTACCTGCCATTATCCTTGTTTAGGATTCATTATTATATTTTTAGTTAATGATATTTGCTCGGGGGTCATGCTCTGGGTCTCTGTAAAATACATATTCAATATACAAAAAAAAAAAAAAAAAAAAAATTATTAGGCTTACCACAATTTTTGAAAAAATTGATTTAAATACATTTTTAAAAATATGATTCGAATCGATTTAATTAAGCCATGAATCGCGATGTGGCCTCCAGGCCAGCAGAGGACGCACTTGAGTTAAACTACATTCTTGTTCAATGTCACTATATGCAGCGCTTTGTGTGGCGTGCCACGCGCTGTTGTCGTTACACATCAGCGCCACTAGATGGAGCCGCACAGAAGTAAACAATAAATGAATCGAGCGTCTCAGTGAACGTGTGCAGCAGATCTGACGATAAATAGAGGATCACGCAACCGACTCGAGCAAGCGGGTCGGACAGTTTTGTTCCAGTCCAGAATTTGTTTTTTACAGACTGAATTATTATTGTTCTTCTTGAAACCGAATCTAACTGGACTTTGATGGTTCTGCAGTTATTAACATCATTAATGCAGTTATTGAACTACACAGTTGTTGTTTATTCACCGAGTCATAGTCTCAGATTTTAAGAGAATAAAGTTTAATTAGTACTATACCTTGATCTTAAATAACATGGTAACCTGACACGTACCTTCAGTATGGAACCATACTTCCTGAAAAAGATTAAAATGTTTCACAATACAGCAGAATATTATCTCTTAGTGATTTTTTTTCTATAGTAATTGTACAATAAAAAGTTGTTTTATGAATAACTTTATTGTCTTCATCATATCTTTATTTTCCCAAAGTATTTGTAAAATAGGGGTCGTCTTATAATCAGAGTCGTCCTATATTTGGGCCAATAAGGTAAAATGGTAAAATTGGTATTTAATTTTTGTTTAGACAAAAATAAATTTGCCTTAGTTTGTGCCTGGTTTAAATACCTCAGGAATAATAAAAACACATTCTCTGATGCAGTTTTGATTTGGAAATAGTGTAAGAAAAGACCAGTTTAGTTCTGTTTGTATAATGTCTTAGATTAGGCTTAAAGTACAGTTGACTTGAACTAAAAAAATCTTGATACTGTACTGATTGACTGAAAAGAGGGCAGTAGGACTATTGTAATAAAAAAATATAGAAAAGAAAAAAAAAACAGGATTTGACATCCTCTATTCCAGCCAGTATGATTCAGCGCTCCACCTGCAACATCTTACCTGACTATTTTTATTTAGTTGCAGACCTCAGACAGATGCAACTCTGCCTTCAGGCTTTGTGTTCATTTTTTTAGTCATGAGCTGAAACTTTCTTTGGTAAAATGTTCTAACTCAGTAGGACGTGATGACATGTCTTCGTGTCTTTCTTAGGCCACGCCTCCTGTCCATTTTACTCCAACCTTTCAGTGTTTGTCTTTAACCTCTTGCTACAGTTTGACATTAAGGTTGACACTCATGTACACTTTTGTTAATCTTTTTATGCTGCCGTTGCTTCATTCATTTTCACTATTGTTTTTTTTTTTTTTTTTTTGCCAGATTCTCGTAACTATCACTCCAACATTTTTTTTAATTTATTTAAATTTGCATGGGAGAACTGGGTTCGCCTGAACAGAGTAGGCATTTGCCGATTATGCTAGTAAAAGTGTCATATTATGCTAGTGGCGGTGCTCGTTTTTTGCCCAAATTATGCTCAAATTATGCAGGCTTTTCAAAATTATGCTTCTTTTTAAAACAATTATTCTGTGCACAAACTTCACAACTCACAAGACAAGTTTGAAAATGTATTTTATTAACCCTGGCCTGACGTTCTGGGCCCGGTTGTTCAAAACCTGGGTAACTTTATCCGGTGGTTAGGCCTATACGGCGGATAAATCTGCTATCCAGCGGATAGTTATCCAGCTAACAAAAATAGGTTGCACAAAGCCTGGATAGTGTGGTGGATAACTATCCGCGGATAGCTAGCTAACCATCGCGTGTAGCAGAGCGTGACACAGTTTGCGCAAGGTTTTGCACTCAAATGGCCTCCAGTTACCATGGTGAAGTATGCAAATTTAGAGTAAACAACGAAATGCGCGCGCTAGCAGCCTTTTCAAATAAAAACAAATACAGTTGAAAACTAAACCATGCAGTTTCTGACAAAGCCCTGGATAGCAAATTGAAACATTGAATAATAATAACCAACTGTTAATAGTAATCTATCGTTTTTAGTAGCTGAGATCTTTGTTTTCTTGAATTATTCTAAAATTGTGCTATTAAGACAAGAAAATATACGGATTATGCTAGCAGTGCTACTTTTGGAAAAAGGGTAAAAATTATGCTCAATTCCTCAGATTATGCCAAAAATTATGCTAGCACAATCGGCAAGAGCCTAGAACAGAGCCCTGATCCGAACCTCATTAAGCATCTTTAGGATGAACTGGAATCATCACAGCTCATCCAACATCCATGTCCATTTCTGTGGGTGTCAATTGCCACAAAAACCTCCAATATCTTCCACAGCCCAGAGTATTCATCTGTAACACAGAGATGATCTGTTGTACAAACTTATGGGCTAGAAGGTTTTCCTGTAATGGTCGCTACATTAACAGAGCTGAGGTGGACAGTCGAGGGCAGTCAGGGTTATCCATGACAGATATTAGTTTGTTCATCGTCCTCCTCCTGCAGCTAAACACATGATGTTCTTTTTTTTTTTTTTAAATGCTGTATTAGTTTTATGCTAGATGTAACAGGACATGGACCTTCCTAATAGTTCCACTTTTGTCTGTCTACAGAATATTTTCCCGAAGTCTTGGGGATCATTTAGACGTATATGTTGGCAAATGTGAGAAGGACCCTTGTATTTTTGTTCGTGGTTCTTTCGTGACCTTCGTGATTTTTTTTTAGATCATGTGCTGCGTTTTGAGATCTTTTAGTTTCTTCGTTATGTCGGACAGGTTCTATTTAAGTGATTTCTTGATTCTACTGGGTATGGCAAATGAAATTTAACATGGTTTTCTTTAAAAAAAAAAAAAAAAAAAAAAAAGGCGGTTAATCACAGTTCGTGATTTAACAAGGGGGGCTAAAACTTTTTCACAGAGGGCCAATTTGGTCTGAATAGTTTTTCTCCCTTAATGAATTAAATCATAATTTAAAACTGCTTTTTGTATTTACTGATGTTATTTATGATCTGTAACATGTAAGTCTGACAAATCAGCAAAAAATTGAAAACATTTCTATATAGACAAATGCATTGGAAATAACGGAACGATGGATGGATGGATGGATGGATGGATGGAGGATGGATGGGTGGATGGATGGATGGATGGATGGATGGATGGATGGATGGATGGGTGGATGGATGGATGGATGGAAGGATGGGTGGGTGGATGGATGGAAGGATGGGTGGATGGATGGATGGATGGATGGAGGATGGAATGGATGGAGGGATGATGGGTGGATGGATGGAAGGCTGGTGGATGGATGGATGGATGGAGGATGGGATGGTGGATGGAGGATGGATGGGATGGATGGGGTGGATGGAGGGAGAGGGGGATGGAGGATGGATGGATGGAAGGATGGGTGGGTGGATGGATGGAAGGATGGCTGGATGGATGGATGGTGGATGGATGGAAGGATGGGGGATGGATGGAATGGAGGAGGATGGGGATGGATGGAGGGATGGAGGGATGGATGGAAGGAGGGTGGGGATGGATGGAAGGATGGGGGATGAGGATGGAGGGTGGATGGGTGAAGGATGGATGGAGGAAAGATGGTGGATGGATGGGGATGGATGGATGGATGGATGGATGGATGGATGGATGGGTTGGATGGGTGGAAGGGAGGGATCGGAGGATGGAGGTGGATGGATGGAAGGATGGATGGATGGAGGATGGAGGATGGTGTGGATGGATGAAGGATGGATGGAGGATGGATGGATGGATGGAGGATGGAAGGATGGAAGGATGGATGGATGGAAGGATGGAGGGAAGGATGGATGGAGGGATGGATGGGATGGAGGTGGGATG